>KE504996.1:41254-51859 GCA_000441515.1 Elaeis oleifera | reverse complement strand
CCCAACTCTGGTTTAGACTTTCCTTGCAGGTCCCGACGGCGGCCGCGATTCTTCCGACTCCAGCTTCTCCGGCATCGATGGAATTCTACACCAACATGACCTAACCTAAAATATCACCTATACTTATAGTTTATCTCATCCCTAAATCTCTTAGATCCTCCGGCACTCACTATTTGCTCGAATGTATCGGTATGCAAAAAAATAGATGTGACATATCTTCACAAGGTGTGTCACCCTTTTTTTTTAGACTATCCAAGTAGAAGGATAATTCCTCTCTGAGTGGTCGTTAGCACTGCAGCAAAACTCTTTTCCTTACTCCTTGAGAAAATCCTTCTTTGGCTCATTCTCCTGTAGACCTCTTGTTCCAACAGACTCTCTCTTGGAATCAGATGCCATTCTATAGTAAGAACAAAGTCCTTTGAATTTTTTAAGATTTCCTAAGTGATTACCAACATATTTAGCAATTTCTGTAATGTACTATCAATCTTGTTCATATGGTAGTTTATAATAAATTGACCAAATAAACTACTAAGGGATTGCTGCATCAAACGCATATGTAGCTCCTTATGCATGGTCATCTCAAGCTCCTCAAGCTCTTTCAGATTCTTAATCATTGACAAACAATGATCACTAACAGACTGTCCAAGCATAGTCTGGCTCTACTCATCATACAACTCTTGCGGATGAGTTATCATAGCCTTAAAGTCTTGATGTCCTCATGCTGGGCCTTGAGGCAAAGATATAGCACCTTACCTAATTGCCATCATCCGTCTATTTATCAAGTGCTGAATGTTTCAGCGGTTGGACGGTTTGGTAATATAAGAAAATCTTGATCTAGAATATACTCTAATCTTTTTGAAGTTTAGAACTATTCTAATGTTCCTAAGACAGTCCTTTGTAGTTCATTTCGATCAATCGGTTGAACCCTACAATTCGGGCTAAGGGGTTAAAGTTGAGTTATGAACTGAAGAGAAAAGAAGATTCTAATTAGATATAATAGCTGAAGGAATGATCGCACACCTGATCGATCAGATCAGGATGTAGCAGACTTCAAAATTTTTTCTTGATCTGACATGCGATCAAATTGAGATCAGATCTCGATCATGGCTAGATCGATCATGCATCTAACATTAGAAATATCAAATTAGAGATTTAAACTACATTAAATTAGATGGTAATCATATCACCTTATGTGGATAGATGAACTCTACAATCTGATGATCCATGGATTTTTTAGGTTCGCTGTTGAGCCACGCATATGCCCGACCTCTACAGGTATTCACTCAAGCTCAAATTAGGATGCTTTCTTCTTGATCAATCTGTCTACTCCTAGTTAGATTAGTATGCTCCTTGGTCTACTTTCAATTTGATCTTCGATAGAGCTCCAATCAGCCTTCGATCGTAGCCTTCTCACTTCTTCGTGCCGATCTTATGACTTTGATGCTTCGAACCCATCAGATGGTACAGCCAACACTCTTAGATGTGGAAGAAGGTCTGAGATCAGAGAGAAGAGAAAGAGGAAGCATGGAGAGGAGAGAAAGAGGTGTGAAAATTTTCTATCTCATGAAAATCTATTTGTCCATCAAAAGGGGACCCATTATATAGGCATCTGGTCCGATTTGATGCCTTAAAGCAGAAGGACTCTGCTAAGGCACCACCCACATTTTTCATCATGTGTTTTGTTATGTTGTATTTAATCACTATTTATTCTAGAGATTTTAAGAAATAAATAAAAGCTCCCACTATTTTTTCAGATCTCTAAAACTCCCCATGGAGATGCAAAAATTTCTATGCGACTAGGATTTTTAGTGGGTACTACGGTCTCATTGATTTATATGCATCTCTCTAATAGTTATTGGTGGCATACTAAACCAATAGGTGGATAACTCTTATCTAATGCTTCTCAAGTATGGTGCAGTGACTCGACCTCTAAGTTATGTGAGCTCACCTAACAGTTATTGACTACACTTCTTAGTTAAGTCAGACCCACTATTCACAAGTAGGTGTGAAGCCGTCATTGGGTCCCTCACCTAATAGTTATTGGGCCCAATCCCATCCTTATCCTGGAGCAACTCTTTGCTAATAAAGTGGTTGAGTCTTTTTGGTGTAACTGAACCACTGTAACCAATCGAGAATAATCAATACCAGTAGGACCCCCGCACATCTACAATGATGAAAGATCGCTAAACTTAATATTTATAGGGAGGTTTGAATTTATGTCTCTTTTACATAGTTACATACATCTCATATAAATGATTGATTTGGATCAGGTCAGCATATCTCATATCTGACTAATCTAGTTTAGGTCAGCATATTGCATGTTTGATTAATCTAGTTTAGGTCAGTATATCTCATGTCTGATTATCCTAGTCGGCATGGGTGAATACGAAGGACTAAGTATCTTTAATCAAAACTTAATTGACCAAGTTGGCTAGGTAAGTGAGATTGATGGGAGGTTTTGCCGATGCTTATCTTAGATACTATTGAAATAGCCAGATAAGCATGCTCCCAATTAAAAACCATCGGTCGAGACTTACCGTAGACACCAATTGATCAATTAGAATTGAATGGGTCAGTCTAGCTACTCAGGCTCGATCCACTAAGCCAAATTAGGTTTTGAGTTAATCAACTCATATCAAATATGAATTGATGCAACCAACTACAACTAAACTCAATGTTGAGCCCCTTTGACCTAATCCTAATCAACTACTGATTAGATTCGATTAACTGCTTAAAATTGACAATGGATTCTAATCTGATCTAATCAATGACCCTTATTATAGTTCAATCACTAAACCTAATTGTTCAACCTATATCCTCATTCTTAAACATAAAATTTAGATTCTAAAAATAATTTTTAGATTATGTTTCATTGCATGAATTGATGGTTATGATCTTGAAATATTTTCATATCTAAATCTAATATCATATATCACATATATGATTGTTTTAGATCTAAAATTAACTATCACATATCACATATATGAAAAATTAGATCTAAAACTAGCTAAGCACATATCGCATACATGCAAAATCAGATCTAAAAAGATGATTAAAATTATTTGAAAATACTTTTCAAAAATATTCAACATCTTAATTTCAGATCTAATATTTTGGTTAACTTATTTGAAAACAGTTTTCAAAACCAATAAACTTTTCGCAATTCTTTCTCTTGATTCATGAAGGCACCCCTTCCACCATAGTCATCTATGGCAGGATGGCCTTTATCATAGATCTTGAAGAGTACTAGGCGATTAGGTCATTAATCTATACTAACATATCACATATGCATGTAAAATCAGATCTATGTGTCATATACATGAAATCAAATTTCAGATCTGATTTAAATCAGCAAATCATAAATAAATAACTTAAATCTGAAACTAACTTTTAGATCTAAAGAGAAATTAGATCTGAATTTATTTCATACATGTTAAAAATCTGGCTCTGATACCATTGTTGGATTTAGGTGATTTTAGCATACAAATTTTTCATCTTATGAACATACGCAGCGAAAAGGCAAGATTAAAAAATTTTAATCCTAGACATGCTTGGATCTAATCCCAAATCACATAAGAATCTATTAACATACTTGAATAATTTAGGCATTAGATTTGAATTAAAATTCAGAAAAGGAAGAATGATTACCTTAATCGCTTTCCTTTGATCTTACTCGAATCGGATCCGACGGATGTCTAAAATTTCTATAGTAGCCACGCAAGCACCCAACCTCTGTTGGTATCCATATGAAGATGGTCTGATCGAAGCACCAAGGCTACCGAAGTGCTAGCACTTTGCAGGCCTTATTTTTTAGCTTGGATCTGAATCTCTTCTTTTAGATCTCGAAGAAGACAAAGGCTGTACGAATCCTTTTGCGCAGATCTGACAGAATTTGAACAGGATGCCAAGAAGGGAACAAGAACCTTTCTCTTCCTTCTTCTTCTCTTTCTCTAATCTCTCTCTCTTTAGATCAGATTTGGAGGTGGGCGTGATATGGATGAAAGGAGAAGATGGGTGTCATTGAGATAGAGATGCAGCTAGGAAGGAACACGGTAATCTCCCCTTTTTTCACACATGCCTTCTTATTCCCTTTATTTTTGTCACACAAAAACAACCTCTAATGCCCCACCTAATGGATAGGATTTTATTCTTGTTTGAAACAAATTCAAAAGGAATTAAAGTCCAATAAGGAAAGAGAGATCCAGAGAGGAGGGGCACCAATAGAATTAAAGTTCAATAAGGAAAAGAGAGACCCAAAGAGGAGGGTGGCAACTATTGGCACCCCTTTACCTTTCACACACACAAGGGAGAAGATGTGTGCCCTCTCTCTTTCTATGTGAAAGAAGAGAGAGAAGCCCAGTATTTGGTGGTTGGTTTATTAATTTGATTAGATTTCAAATTGGATTTGATTCGAATCCAATTCGACACCGATTTGAAGACACGCGTCCTCTCTCTTTCAACGAGAAAGTATTAAAATTTTAATGTAAGGGCATGCATGTATGTTTCAAAATTCTTTTTCTAAATATTACAGTGAAATAAAAGATTAAAACACCTTTTAATCTACATCATACCTGCATAAAACATAAAACACTAGGATCTACTCATATGCTGAAATTGAACATATGCTGAAATTGAATATGTGATCGAATCACATACCTGTTTCATAATTTCTTCTTCAAATCTAGATCTGAAAGAAAAGAAGCTTTCTCTTAGCTGCATAAATGTCCGACTTCTACGAGTATCCACTCAGGATCAGTCTGGAACATCCCTCTTTTATATTGATTTTCTTTCTAAAAAAAATCAGCCTGCAAATCTGAACGAAGTCTGGATCCCGATCAACTATTTGATCATTTTTTTGATTTTTTTCTCTTCTTCTCTTGCTTTTCTTTATTATATTATGAAGCAATCAGGGAGTAGAAACCAGCAAATAAGAAGAACACCCAAACCCCTTTAGGCTTGAAGGATGAAGGACATCCAATATGGTGGACATTGGAACTCCAAGGAAGAAGAGAGGAAGAAGAGAAAAAGGGGCGTGGGCTCTCCAAGTGGAGGCGTGGGGCTGCTGGTTGAAGTGCCTAGAGACCTTAAGAAGATTTCTTAAATAGGCATAAGGTTTAAATCCTATTCAAAATCAAACAACCACTTAATACAACTCCTACTTGTATTAGGAATTCTTATTCCTTTAGTTATTTGACTCCCCTTAGAAAATCTATTATGCGCCAACTATTGGAGCTTTTGCACCCACAAAAACACACCCTACTTTGCACCCATGGGATGCCCCATGATGGTTCCACACACCTTCTAATGGGTGGACATGCCCAACTTGATCAAATCAGGTGGCGCTCAATGAAAACTATCAAGAAAATTAATTAAAGACTTGAATCCTTGATTCATTTGATCCAAAACCTTAGGCACCCCACAATTGGAGCCCAAAGAATCTAATTCATTTAGATTATTAGTAGATAATTAAATTTAAATTAATCTTATCAAATAAAAATTTAAATATAAAGTAAAATTAGGTCCAACCATGTGCTAGAAAGGTTACCCTGAATCCAATAGAATTTTCTAAATTCAATTGAGACTTCATAAGCTCAATTGCTTATTCTAAATCTAATCCCTTTGTTGTGTGACCCCATAGGTTCAATTCTATCTGGTAGTAAGATATACAATGATCTCTATCATTGTATCAGTGAAACTCTTTTTAATGGGTCAAAATAATTTCACTCTAACTCATCAAAGACTGTCGATCCTGAGCAATCCTAGTGAGCTCTCACAATCCACCAGTGATATCTAGCAGTATGTAGTGACAACCCAATAGAACTGAAAATGAACCTCAAGATGTAGTTAACGTGTGATTCAGTCCCTCTATCATGAGTTCCGACTATATGGCAGGTCATGGATAAATCATTAAACCTTATTATCAGTCATATGATAGATTCGATCAGCTCAAATCCAATTATGATCCTTATGAAAACTCTTTTCCATCAATCACACTACTGTGACCACAGACTCTCTTACTTAGCCTCTCAAATCCCATAGGACTACTCCTTTCTATCAAAGTTGATAGATTCTATCTTGATGCACACCCTAATTCTACAGTGGATCAACTGTCACTAACATCCACTATAAGAGCTCATTGAGATCATGTTTATGTATCAGTCAAACATCAGTGGTCTCACTGCAAGCAGTCATACCATCATAGGTCAAAGAACCATTCACACAACTACAGCATCGAGACAATCACTGATGATCGAATAAAAATTCAAGTGATCTCTCGTATGGTCACGCTCAATACTAGTTGTTCTCTAACAACTATCCATACTCGTCGCTCAGTGTCTCTACACTATAGACTAGAGACTCATCTATTTCGAAGGAAGAGATCTATGTGCCAGTCTATCCGGATCGATCACCATCCTCATGATGATACTATGATTGGAAGCATTTAGGAATTAAATACATATCTCTAATTCTCAACACTTTGAAAATATATATCAAAATGTTAATTCTACGGATGATTCAAGGATACATCACACTTGAATGAAAATAACTTATCCTTTGATTGATCAAATCAATATATTAAGTATAAAATTATGTCCTAGCTTTATTACAATGTGTCAGTCATATTAGCTTTTAGGATATACATCTAACAATCTCCCATTTGGACTAAAGATAATTGACCACTAATCTAAGTCCCATCCTCTCAAGGTGGACTTCTATTTTTGGTTGGCTCAATTGCTTTGTCAGCGGGTCTGCCACATTGTCCGCGAAGTCTACACTTCGCACCTCAATATGTTCTTTTCGAGGTAGTCACATATGATATGATACCGTCGTTTGATATACTTTGATTTTTTATGAGATCTTGGCTCCTTAGCAAGTGCTATGGCTCTATTGTTGTTGTAGTAAAGTGATATAGCATCTGATGTCATAACCCCAAGTTTCGTGATAAATTTTTTGAACCAGAAGTCTTTCTTTGCAGCATCCGAAGCAGCGACATATTCAACCTCTATGATCGAATCAGCTATGATGGATTGCTTGAAACTCTTCCAGCTAACTGCGCCACAATTGCATACGAACACATATCCTGATATATACTTTCTATCATCAGGATCAGACATGAAGTCTGAATCAGTATACCCCTCAACTCGCAACTTAGAACCTCCTCCAAAGACCAAGAATAATTCCTTAGTTCTTCTCAAGTACTTAAGAATGTTCTTCACAGCTATCCAGTGCTCCTCCTCTGGATTTGATTGATACCTGCTCGTGACACTTACAGCAAGGACAACATCAGGTCGAGTACACAACATGGCATATATGAGGCTCCCTATGGCTGAGGCATAAAGAATCCTACTCATGCGCTGAACTTCCTCAGACGTGGTCAGACACATCATCTTGAAAAGATGAATACCATGCCTAAGAGGTAAAAATCTTTTTTTAGAATTTTTCATGCTGAACCTCTTCAGCATTTTCTCTATGTACAGCTTTTATGATAGGCCTAGCATCTTTTTAGATCTATCACTATAGATCTTTATTCCAAGAATATAGGATACTTTCTCTAGGTCTTTCATAGAGAATTTCTTGGACAACCATCTTTTGACCATGGTCAACATGAAAATATCATTCCCAATGAGGAGAATATTATCTACATATAATATGAGGAATATTATTGCGCTCCCACTGACCCTTTTGTATACATAAGGTTCCTCTTCGTTCTTGATGAAATCAAATGATTTGATCGCATCATCAAAATAATGATTCCAACTCTGAGAAGCTTACTTTAATCCGTATATGGACCTTTACAGCTTGCAGACTCTGTGATCACCATCACCAAATGTGAAACTCAAAGGTCGCTCCATATAGATATCTTCCTTAAGATATCCATTCAGAAAAGTAGTTTTCACATCCATCTATCAGATTTCATAATCATAATAAGCTGCAATAGCAAGCAGAGTGTGGATGGATTTTAATATAACTATGAACGAAAAGATTTCTTGATAGTCAATGCCCTTGTGCTGGCTATAATTTTTTACCACAAGCCTAGCTTTATCGGTCTCTATCTTACCATCGATATTTATTTTTTTTTATTAGATCTATTTATACCCAATGGGTACTACACCCTTAAGTGGATCCACTAAGGTCTATACTTGGTTCGAATACATCGAGTCAATTTCTGACTTTATTGCATCTAGCTATTTTTCGAAATCGATGTCAGACATCACCTCATTAAGGGTATTGTGATCATCACCATGACCCTTATCTCCCATAAGGAATATTTCTTTACTTTCTTCGTAAGCACACCCATGTACCTTTCAGGAGGTCGGGAGACCCTACTAGATCTACGAGGTGGTAGAGGAATGTCAACTACTGCTCATGAATAATGAGTTTCTGAGGATCATAGTTCTTTACTCTTCAGAGACTTTCTCTTCAAGTTCAACTAATCTCTCACTGCCACCATCCTAGATAAACTATTTTCTAAGAATATGATGTCCGATTCACAATCACATTGTGATCTTGTGAAAAGTAGAAATAGTATCTCATTGATTCTTTTGGATACCTTATAAAATGAGCTATTACAGATCTATCCTCTAATTTATCAGCCATTTGTCTCTTGATATAGGTCGGACATCTCCAAGTCTTAAGATAACCTAGACTCGACTTCTTACCGTACCATATCTCATAAGGTGTAGTAGGAACAGATTTTGATGGAACCCTATTCAACAGATGAATGGCAGTTAATAAGGCATATCTCCAAAGATATAAGGATAGATTAGTGAAGCTCATCATGGACATGACCATATCTAATAGGATCCTATTCCTCTTTCGGATACCCCATTGTACTGAGGTATTCCGAGAGGAGTCCATTAAGAGATTATACTATTGTCCTTAAGATATCTCAAAATTTTTTGACTAAGATATTCACTCCTCGATCAGATTGAAGAACCTTAATAAATTTGTCTATTTGTTTTTCACTTCATTTCTGAATTCTTTAAACTTTTTAAAGGCTTCAGATTTGTGTTTCATTAGATACACATGCCCATATCTAGATAAATCATCAGTAAAGATAATGAAGTAGCTGTAACTATCTCTAGCCTACATATTAAATGGTCCACACACATCGATGTGTACCAGGATAAGTAACTCAGTGGCCCTTTCGTCATATTCTACAAAGGATAACTTGGCCATTTTTTTCGAAGATAAGATTCACAAGTTGGATATGATTCTGAATGAAGAGAGCCAAGGATTTCATCTTTTTTTAATTATTTATTCTATCCTCTCCAATATGGCCTAGTCTATGATGCTTTCTGGTTAATTTCATCTCTGAATCTTTTTTGACCTACAGGAACTCACTATTTACTCGTTCAAATTCACATTCACATCAACATGTAAGTAATATAGACTATCAATTCAAAGACCTCATGCAATCAATTTATTTCATAAATAAATAGAACAAAAATCTTTATTGAAATTAAATTCAAAACTTTTCTGTGCTAATACAGAGATGAAAATCAAATTCTGACTAGTTACAGAAATAAATAACAGTCTTTAAAATCTAATCTAAAATTCGATGGTAATCAAAGAGGATAAGTATCAACGGCTTCTGCGATAATTTTTGCTCCATTACCGACCTAAAGGATCATATCACCTTCCCTCAACCTCCTATTTTCTATTAGACCCTACATTAAGGTACATATATAAGCACTCGAACTAGAGTCTAATACCCAACTAGAAGTAGAAGAAATTATAAGGTTAGATTTAATTACGAGCATACCTTCTAAAGATTTATCATCCTTCTTGATCTTTAGTCTCTCTAGGTAGAGTGGATAGTTCCTCCTCCAGTGAAATTTAATATCACAGTGAAAATATTTTTCTTTACTTCAGTCTTCTTTGGAACATCCTTCTTTGGCTTACTCTTTTTTTCTATTTTTAGTGGATTTAATCTTCTTCGAATCAGACTTTCTCTTGATCGAAGAAGTCTGCTCTATAGCGAGAATAGTGTCCTTTGAACTCTTCAAGATTTCTTCCATAGTGACCAACATGTTGACTAGTTCAGGAATAGTACAATTGAGTTTAATCATATAAAAATTTATAATAAATTGACTATATGAACTCATAATGGATTGAAGGATCAAATCCATCTGCAATTCCTTTTGCATATCAAGTCCGAGCTTCCCAAGCTCCTCAATATCCTTAATTATTGTCATACAATGCTCATGGACTGACTACCCTTCACGCATCTTTAAATTGAAGAGTCTTTTAGATGCTTCGAAGTGTGCTGTATGGCTCTGCATACCATACAACTCTTGTAGGTGAGTTAGCATAGCTCTGGCAGTGGGCATATGCTCATGTTGGCTTTGTAACTTATTTGACATAGAAGCCAGCACATAGCACTTAATCCAACTATCCTCATTCGTCTACTTTTTATAAGCAGCTCTTTGCTCAGCAGTAGGATGGTTTGATAACACTATAGGTTCCTGATCAAGTACATGATCTAATTTTTTAGAAGTCAGGACAATCCTGAGGTTTCTTAGCCAGTCTTTATAGTTTGTTCCGGTCAAATGATTAGATTCTAAGATGCGGTCTCGAGGGTTTGAGGCTGACATTGTTTAA
>KE504995.1:639351-660437 GCA_000441515.1 Elaeis oleifera | reverse complement strand
TTTCACTTCACACTGGTAACCCCCAATCCTCCGAATATGAGCGCAAAATATCTAATACAAAGAATATTATATTAGTTAATAAATAACAAAATAATATAAACAAGAATGTATAAAGTGTTAGAGCTTACCATCTAGTGTAAGAGGTGTAGAACCATGCGAGCTGGTCGCATGATCACTCTCTCCTCGAGAGCTTTATCCTCGACTGATGCGGCTCTGACCTCTAGTAGACATGATGTATGCTTTTTAAAAATAAAAATAAATAGATTCACCAAATTAGTTATACAATTATGAATGGTAATGCAAGATTTAAAATGATGCAAGATAAGTAATTAAAATGATTCAAGAATTATATACTTAGCACTACTCATCGGTCTCTTCAGATGTTTGGTATCTTTTAGAATCTTCTTCCTCTTCTTCCACCTCTTCCTCTTCTTCTTCCCCTTTTTGGGGAGGATTGTCCTTTAAAATAATCTCAGTTGGATCTATCACCTCATGTTGGCCATCTTCATGTAGAAGAATTCCTAGACCATCCAATTCTACATCATCGAAGGATTGATGAGCTCCTACTATCTCATCCTCTTGAAAGTATTCTGATAATTAGGGCTCTTTTCTTCTTCTTCGAGCGCATAATGAATGGCTCGAGACTTAATTTTGCATACAGTCCATCAATATTTCTTCATCTTTCTCTTGATTGAAAAAGAGTATAATACACTTGAGCAACTTGTACAGCTAGTACAAATGGCTCATTGACATAAGCTTTTGATCCATATTTGATTTCAATAAGTTCGTACTGTGGATCAACCTTCATACCATTATTGGTATCGAACTATTGGCACTTAAATAGAATGACACTATTACCTCCAGTATAGGTCATCTTGATCACTGCTTCGAGGATTTTATAGTAGTCACTCTCTGTCTTATCTTCCCACCAGCTGCCTTTTATGCATACACCATTGTTCATATTGTGCTTTTATAATTTTCATATTATTGGATATAAAATTTGAAATCATTTATGTTATAGCCATTATAGCATGTCACATATTTTTCAGGCCCGTAATCTAATGATCTCAGCTTCGTTGGTATGGACTCGCTCCCTTGAATGACCTGTGTATTATAAAAAATAAATTAAAAAATTAAATATATAAATAATAATGGATGCTTACCAATTGATGAAACCAGCATGTAAAATTCTCTGAGCACTGTGTTGATATTTTTTCATCACTTATGCTTGAATTTTCTCCTTTTAGCATCTCATCATATTGCCTAAATATGCATAAAATAAGTATACTAAAATAAGTGATCAAAGAGTTGAAATTATGATGGATACTTACAAGATATATGGGTTGACCTCCAAGTAGTTTAGCAAAATATGTCTGCCTATCGAAGTTCAATATCGGAGAAAATCTGGTGAACCTTGTGTCCAAATATTCGAGTAGGATAGGCAAATATTAAGATCTCCCACTTTGATCCCTCAGCACCACCATGATCATTTCAGCCCACTTAAATCAGTGTGGTCTGCACATTAGGATTAAAGTAACGTATTTTGTTGGCAATGCAAGATTTAAAATAACATTTTTGTTGGCCAATAATCCAATGGTCTGTAACTAAGTTAATTGAAACTGAAAAACTATTGTAATTGATATGCCTCAAGTCTAAACCGACACGAAGAGATATATTTTAATATATTGCTCTGATTCTTGAACGAATTATTTCTACATATTTTATTCGATGATATGGAGCTATAAATACCTCCGATCCATCCATTAGATGGTTAGATTGAATTTTGACCCCCTTGTACCCATCCCTTCCATCTCAACTCTAAAACTTAAAATAGTACTTAAATCAGAGAATAACAAAGTAACAATGGAAAGAGGAAAAGAAGAAGGCTCAGATCTACCATTGAAAAATAAGGTATTATAAGTTCCTCTGCACCTTTAACTATGAGGTGGCTGCAAGTGGTTGTCTGTGATGTAACAGATCATCCAAGCTTGTCCTGCAACTACAACAACAAGAATAAAATACATCACCTCCATCGATATCTCTCTAGACTCTTTAGGTGCATCTCGCACAAGCAATCATCATAGCCTCCTCGAGTCTCTGGCCGCCTCTTTAAGCCCCCCACTCCTATCCGAGCCTAGCTCGAGCGTGCAGGCATGCCCTGGCCCTGTGTTTGCAATGCTGCCCAGGATCTTCCCTCGGTCTGAGCGCTTTACATGTTGAGACCCAAGTCCCATACTTTAATTAATTAATTAATTAAACACCTAACTAATTAATTAAATTAATAATTAATTAATTAATTTAATATCTAATTATATTTAATTAACATAATTTAATAAAAAATTAACTTCTAGTGATGACATTAGCCATCGCTAATACTCACAAAAGGTGGGCTATCGCACAGGGATTGAGGCGCGACGGGACAGCTCGGGGATGGGATGCCAGTTTAGAGATGCGACTACAGGGACGAGGCCGCAGGAAGGTAGCACGGGTCGGGGCCATAGGGTCGAGCTAGTGGGGCAGGGGCCATAGGGTTGAGATGTCGGCTCGAGGATGTGGCCGTAGAGGCGAGGGTGTGGAGTCGGGACAATGGGCCAGGGGCCATAGGATCGGGGTCGCGAGCTGGGGCGATGGGGCAGGTGCCATGGGGTTGCGGCTCGAGGATGCGGCTGCGAAAACAAAGGCATGGGGATAGGGCCATGGAAAGGCAGCACGGGTCGGGCTGCAGGGTCAGGCCAGTGGGTGGCCGTGGGCTGGAGGTGGTGGGGCAGGGACTGCGGGGTCAGGGTGCCAATGTCAGGGCTGGCGGGTCGGGCAGCCACGGACATGGAGGGATGCGGGCTTGGGGCCATAGGATCGGGCCGGCGACATCGGGTGGGTGAGGTCGGGGTGGCTGTGGGCATGGAGGGATGTGAGCTTAGGGTCACGGGTAGGCCGGTGACGTCGGGACCGATGGGGTTGGGTGACCACGGGCATGGAGGGATGCGGGCTCGAGGCTATGGGGTCGGTCGGTGATGTCGTGGCCATCAGGGTCAGAGCGGCTGTGGGCATGGAGGGATGCGGGCTCGAAGCTGCGAGATGTCGGAGGGATGGGGCAAGGAGGGAGGAAAGGGGAGAGGAGGGAAGGGGAGAGGAGGGAAGGGAGAGGGTGAGGGTGTTGAGGGCACCGACGAGAGGAGGGAAGGGGAGAGGATGAGGCACACCATGGGATGCCAGAGGGATGGGGTGTGGAGGAGAGGTGGGAGGAGGGATGCGGAGAGGATTAGGGGGGTTTGGGCACTAGTGAGAGAAGGGAAGGGAGAGGATGAGTCGTGTGTGGGACAATTTTTTTTCCTCATGGTGGGCTAAAATGGCAGACTATTAGCGTCAGCAAACAGGTTGTCGCTAATGCCGTCAGTAAAATTATTAGCGATGGTATTTCATCGCTAAAATAATTAGCTGTTGCTAATATTTTATCCAAAAAATATTTTCATAATTTTTTAAAATAATTTTTTTCAAAATTATTAGTGACGGTAAATTCATCTATCGCTAATTACCATCGATAATTAATTAATTTAATTATAATTATAATTAATTATAATTTAGTTATAATTTTAAATTTATTAGCAACAGTATTTACTATCGCTAATAGTCAGCCTTTCATCGTTAATAGCAACTATTAGTGACGACAAAATCACCATTGCTAAAAGCCATCACTAATACCCCTTTTCGTTGTAAGTTTTATACTTTACTACTACAATAAGGACTTATGGTAGTGGTTGATATGGCAGTAGTTGATAAACCACTGCTATACAATATATGACAGTAATTGCGTAACTGCTACGATAGACCGATAGTAGTGGTTATTACACAACCGCTGCTATAGATGCAGAATATAATTTTTTTATTTTTTAATATAATATAATTTAAATTAAATTTATCTTCATCATTCATTATCTAAATAATTATTGTTAGAGTATCGTCATAAAAGACAGTCTCAATCCGATAGCCCTAGCTATATTGATTAATAAAATTTGATTTCGATGGTCATAAACGATCGTGCGATGATTAGATGGATAGAGATTATCGATGGATCCAAAATTTATAATGATAATCTTGATGATATTTATAGCACACTATCAAAATTTTATTTCAATCAGACATCATTATCATGGTCAATTTAGCACAAAATGATTTCAACCGTTAAATAAAAAATGAGTGATCAAAAGGCCAAATGGCATCCGATTATATGATGATTTTTTAGATAAATAATCTTTACTACTATTTTGATCATTTATATGATGGTGATCATAAAATTCAAACCGCACATATATGAATGTTTCAAAACTATATGTCTCTTGATACTCATTCTTAAAGTCCTTAAGTAATTATACTTGTATTTTTGTAACATCTACTTAACGTGGATGATTCATATATGCGTAGTTTGGATTTTATGATCATCACTATATAAATGAATAAAATAGTAGCAAAAATTATTTATCTAAAAAATTGCTAGAATTGAATGTTGTTTGACTTTTTGATCACTCATTTTTATTTAACAATCAAAATCATCTCATGCTAAATTGACCATGATAATGATATTCGATTAAAGTAAAATTTTGATAGTATGCTATAAATATCATCAAGATCATCGTTGTAAATTTTCAGACTCATCAGTGGTCTCTATCTATCAAATCATCATGTGATCTTTCATGACTATCGAAATCAAATTTTATTGATCGACGTAGCTAGGGCTATCAGATTGAGATAATTTTTTGTGATGATAATCTAATGATAATTATTTAAATAATAAATGATGAAAATAAATTTAAATTAAAATTATATTATATTAAAAAAAATAGAAAAAAATATCATTAGCGATGGTGCTCTGCCGTCGCTAATACTCTTTTCGCCGTCTCTAATACTTTTAATAAATAATTTTTTTAGATGGCTAAAGCCATCGCTAATATACTTTTTTAATATTATTTTTTAACAAAACTATTTAGCCCATTGCTGATAATCATAAAAAATTTTAAAAATAAATTATATTTTATTAGCGATGGCAAAAATCGATCACTACTAACCTTTTATCCATTGCTAATAATCATAACACCAATTAAAAAAATAAATTATTTTATTAGTGATGGCTTATGCGCCATCTTTAATAACCTTTCTCTATCACTAATAATCATAAAACCAACTAAAAAAATAAATTACTTTTTATTAGCGACGATGAAATGCTGTCGCTAATAACCATCTCTAATATCTGTTATTAGAGATGGCAGAAATATCATCGATAATACTATCTATAATACCTGTTATTAGAAATGACAATATCGTCATCACTAATACCTATTATTACCAATGACAAAAATACCATCGCTAATAGTTATCGCTAATACTCAATTTTCTTGTAGTGTAAACTTCTAGTAAAGAGATTCACTCAAAAAGAAGGTATCGATTATCATAAAATTTTTTCTTCTATTTCTGAAAATGATTCATTGAGAATTATTATAGTATTGATAGCTTTTTTTGATTTAGAGTTACATCAAATGGATGTCAAGACTATATTCTTGAATGGAGATTTAAGGGAAAAGATGTATATGGAATAGCCTGAAGGATTTTCAGTGCAAGAAAATAAAAAACTGATATGTAAATTAAAAAATCTATATATGATCTTAAACAAGCTTCCAGACAATAGTACATAAAGTTTAATCATATTATTACTTCCTTCGGATTTAAGAAACTATTACTGATCAATATATATATATCTTAAGGTAAGTGAGAGTAAGTTTATATTTTGGTTCTATATATGGATGATATCTTACTAGTCAGTAGTGATTTGAGTCTCTTGTATAAATTAAATTTTTTTTCTAATTATTTTGATATAAAAGATATGAAAGATGCTTCTTATGTTCTTGATATAAAAATCCATCATGATAGGAGTAAGAGGTTGCTTGGTTTATCTCAGAGGACTTACATTACTAGGATCTTAGAAAGATTTGAAATATCAAGCTGCTCATTAAGTAAAGTGCTAATTGTTAAGGACGATAAATTCAATAAATTTCAGTATTCCAAAAATGAGATTGAGAGAAATCTGATGAAGGATATACCCTATGCATCTGCAGTTGGTGGTCTGATGTATGTTCAAGTATATACTCATTCTAATATTAATTTTGCTTTAGAAATGCTTGATAGATATCAGAGTGATCTAGGTATGGACCACTAAAAAGCTACCAAGAAGGTGATGCGCTATCTTCAGGGGACTAAGGACTATATGCTCACTTATAGGATGATTGATTAGTTGGAGATGATCAGTTATTTAAATATAGATTATGCTGGTTGTCTCGATAGTAGAAAGTCCACAATATGTTACATTTTTCTGTTCACTGGTGGAGTAATTTCATGAAGGAGTGCAAAATAGTGCATTATTGCTTGCTCTATTATGGAAGCTGAATATATAAGCTGTTATAAGGCTTTCTCACATACTCTATAGTTAAAAAAATTCATCTCAAAGCTCGAAGTTATGGATTCTGTTTCTAAGCTGTTGAGAATTTATTGTGACAATTTCGCTATAGTTTTTTTTCTAATAGTAGCAAGATGACCAATGCAGACAAGCATATTGATGTTAAGTATCTTGTTGTGAATGAGAGGATTAGCAGTCATCAAGTGTCTATTGATTTTAGTGGTACTACTTGTATGATAGCTGATCTTTGACTAAAGATTTGATGCTCAAAGCTTTCAAAGAGCATGTAAAAATTATGGACATTTATCATTGAAATATTTAATTTGTAATAGACACCTATTTAGAGATCTCTTAATAGCTTAATGACTACTATTACTTCTATTTAATTATTATTTGTATACATTATGGTTGACTTTTATCAAAATTAAATAAATAGAAGTGTCATTCATATGACATAACAGAAGAACCATTATCATAGGTGTTGTGGCCTTTCTCTAGTTGGCAGTTGGTAGTCGGTTTGGAGCCAACTAGGAGCTCACCTGTTGGAAGGCGGCAGGAGTATCAGAAGATGATGTACCATCATCAGAGAAGGTGCACACAGTCAAGGTCGAGACTGAGGGTAGTGAGGTTGATCAGAGAAAGATAATGCTGGGCTCCACTCGGTGTCGGAGAAGAAGAGTCTGCAAAATAAGTTTCGCCAGAGGTGGCTCTAGGAAGGATCCTCCGACGTTCAAGTCAGCGAGATGGCTTGAGAGAAAAGAGTGACAGAGTCTCTAGATTTTAGATAGTGTACGTACCTGGAAGGGTCCCCACTTATCTCTATTTATAGGAGTAAAATGAATGGTGAGAGGATAGGTGATCATATCGATCATGTCCTATCGTATGGTGCCGCATGGTGTCGCGTAGGTGTCTTTAAATGCTAACGACGAGCATGCCTTCTATTCAGCATGGATCGGACAGCAGATGCCACCACACGTAAGATATAATAAATGATCCTGTGGGTGTATTAATGAATTCGTAGTATCCCATCACAGTGCATAGCTAGCTGGCTAGAGTATGATGTCTAAGTGATATGATCTTGATGTGGCTTGTTAGGATAGCATGATAGCCTTGTTGGTGCTTAGCTAGTCAGTAGAGGCTCACATTGTCAGAGTCAACAAATAAAGCCATCGAGGTATCCCATCATCGACTAGCATAGTCGGGCGTGCGCCGACTACTAAGTCGGTTATGGGTTGAGCATTGTTGAGTGTAAGCGGCTGTGGGTGGCACATTAACTCTAGTCGGCCTGGTGCCGATCAAGAGTGAGCTACCTTTAGTTGGTTGGATATCCACGATGGTGGCCGATGTCGGCCCTGTCAGGTGAAACTCGTCAATCCAAGTCGGGGAGTGGCAGTAGCTTAGTCGGTGTAGCTCCTCTAGTCAGCTCGGAGATGAGAAGGCTTGGTAGTCAGCTAAGCGAAGAGGATCTATCTCAACACCTGCCTCCAATTCTTGAGTCCGATTGCATGGTTAGTCAGGTGAAGGAAGTTTGTCTTTGAGCAGATCCAAGTTACTTTTATCGATTGCCATTCGGTGGTCTTGTTACTTCATGGGATGGACTGTCGCTTTATCTTTTCATAGAATGTGCGGCAGTGCCATCCCATTGTAGATTGTGTGGCTATAAATACTGCAGAGCTCAAGATGATCTTCTATATTAATAGCAGGAGATCGACTAGCAAGGCAATAATGAGTATACGTATCCAAGTCATTCGCGTGTCGGCCATGCATTGGTCCAGTCTATGATCACGCAGATTGAGCTGACTCGATGAGATCTGAATGGTGGTGCATCGAATCAGCACCAATTTAGTCGGCTAATATTGCTGCCATGTGTCAAGATCTTCGAGTAAGGCATGGTACTTGGTGTTGATCCTGACCGTCGAAGGAACCTATAAATAAAGGTTGATCTCCTCCTATTTTCGATTTCATTATTCTGCTCCACCTCAAGTCTTTCTTGCCCCCCTTCTTAGGAGAGAGCTTAGGTGGAGCCACTGACGAACAATCTCCTCTGGCATCAGTCTTTCATCGTCGTCATCATCTCCATCAGTCTTTTCTCTAGAGGTTTCTTTCTCAGTCTCTTCCTTTTTCTGGTTTCTTCTCTTCTCCTTTTCATGGCTTCCACTAGCAGAGAATCCAAAGTTGAGAATCTAGTTAGTGACCTGAGTTCTCAGGCTCCAACCATCCAAATGGTGATCGAGGAGATTACTCGAGACGAGCCCGATAAGGCATCTTCTCGATAAGGTCAGTCAAATCCGGATGAATCGGATGAACAGCTGACTATCGAGAATCTCTTTGGATCTCTTGTTGAGAGGTCCGAGTTGATGGAGTCAGCCGTTAACTAACTATGGGGATATTATCATATCCCTAGTTGGTATTGATTGATGGTGCTCAATGAAGGAGGCCGGATTCATCCTCCTGATGGCTATATTGCCATCTATGAGGAGTTTCTTCGATCGAGACTCCTATTTTCTTTGCATCTCTTTTTTGCCAATATCTTCGACCTGTACGAGGTCGTTCCTACTCAATTTGCTCCCAATTCTATTCGTATCCTTGCTTATTTTGTCGTTCTTTACCATCTTCTTTGGGTCGAGCCCTGAGTTTCTTATTTTGGATCATTTTGTATTGAAGAAACATCCTAGGGAGCGGGGATAGTGGTTCTTTTATCCTCGGCCCCATCAACAACTTTTTAAGAAGCTTCCTTCCTCCATCCATAAGTGGAAAGGTAAATTTTCTACATTGCCGCCGATCACCCATAGGGCTTCGACTGGACTTGGATGACTCTCAATCTCTCCCCGAATAGAAATGAAACAGTCTTGAAGGAAGATCAGGAGAGATACGAGAAGCTGTTCGAAGTTCAGATTCCTATGTATCAGGAGCTGCTCAAGGAGCAATCCCTTTACGACGTCGGGATAAGCCCAACTATTCATCTTGGTAATTTCTTTCTGCGGACTTTTTATAGTTTTGTTTATTTGTAGATTGACTCTTCTTTGTCGTATTCGTACAGGCATGAGGGTTATGATGGGATCTCTCAAGGAAGTAGTTCGAAAAAAGAAGACCAAGGCGGCATCCAGACTCGACGGTCCCTCTCTAGACCCGACGGTCCCTCTCAGCCACCGAAGAAGTCAAGAGAAGAGTTTTCTTCTCAGATATCAAAGAGTACATAGCCACCATCGTCGCCTCGAGTACAGCCATTGCCACTCTGAGTACCGTCGAAGCGCTCGTCTCTGCCACTTGCCACTAAAGTCGTCACGATTACGGCTTCTTCCCGGATCGATGATGATGTGATGGTCATCGAACTACCAGCAAGGCCGATTAAAGTGGTACAAGCCCTTTCGATAAAGTTAGATCTAGAGGAGGTAGGGCAGTTAGTCGGGAAGCTGCTGATAAAGGTGTCAACAAAGGTAAGGCATCGATACTCTCTAGTTTCACTATGGACTATGGTCCAAATATACCTTCTAAGGAGCCGACTATCACGATCGGGATGCACTTCAAAGCCACTGATCAGGCACTTCAAGATCACTGACTTGTTGGAGAGTTGACGAGAATGGTAATGCTTCCCATAGACTAGAAGTCAAGGAGGTGCATCCAATCTCAGAGATTCAGTCGGGTGCTTACATGTCGTTGATCGGGGTAAGTCGTCAACCTTTTCTTATTTGGTTCTTTCCAAATTACTTTTGGTTGAATAGATGACTTAGCCATTTTTTTCTATTTTGCAAATGATCCACGACATTATAGTTCTATCAGAGGGGTTAATCAAATCTGCTTAGATCAACCATGATTTGGAGGACCAGGTCCAGATCGCTTGTGCGCGGGCCGAGGTCTCTGACGAGCTCCTCTGAGCTGTCAAGGAGTGAGAGAGGAAAAGTAGAGAGAAGATAATTCTGCTGGAGGCTGAATTGATGAATTTGACAACCCAATAGAGAAAAGAGGAGTTCGAAAAATTGAAGACCGACTATCAGAAGAAAATAGAGTCGGCTGAGAGCGCCCTCACCAAGGAGAAGGAAATGGTGCAGAAGGCTATCAAGGAGGTCGAGCATGCCATCAAGGAAGCCGAAAAGACCACCATCGAGCTACAAAGAAATTGACAGCTGTAGAAACTCAGACTCAGGAAGTTGCTTCTCGGGCACTAGCTGAGTTTCAAAATTCAAAGGAGTATGAGGAGGAGCTTGCCGATGCTGGTTCAGATGTATACCAGCTCAGGTTCATGAAGTGTAAGAAGCAGATCTGCCGTCTCATGTCCAAGGTAGATCTGAGCTCCATACAAGCCGACAAAGAATTGAATGAGTCGGGCGATAACGAAGTGGAGGCCGAATAGGACCATCCCCATCCGACTTCTTAGATTCTTTTTGTACTCTTTTTCTTTTAATTTTCTATTATATACTTTCTTTTATTTGTACTGAACTCCTTTGAAATGAAATGAAATTATCTTCTCTTTTAATTTAGGAATTATCCGACTTGATCTTTATGCATGCTTTCCTCTTTTATTCAGTTAGCAATCTTTCTATAAAATTGGCTAAGTAATGAAGTCAATGATAAAGCAAAGTAGTCGGTAGAAAATAGCAAACTGAATAGGTCGTAGCTGAATTAACGAACTTGAGAAGATTCTCTAAGTCGTATAGTCAATTTTTATAGTCGAACTCGGTCAGACTAAAGTCATAGTCGTAGATCTTTCATCGTAAATCATTTCACTAAGTAGGAACTTAAAGATTTTTGTTTAGGATTAGTGGATCCTTGGCTAGTCGGTGTTGAGCCGACTTACCATAATTTTTTTTCTCCAGGTCGTATGATGAACTACAGTTTACATGCTCATGGCCCTTGGACCATTGCGTATATGGTGGTGGTTGTCAGATCATACGACTTTGATACTCGGTTATTTGCCAAACATCATACTTGTCTCGTCGGGTGTTATGGCTCCACGGCTTATGGATCTTGTCGGGCTCATTGGCACTCAGACAAGTATGCTGTCGAATATCGGACCTCGCAGCTCTGCTAATCGGGCATTAGCTAACTAACGCAATGATTTTGCTTAGGTCTCATGTTTAACCTAACGTTGCAGCTTTTGGCAAGCGTGCTTACGATTGAGGGACCCATCCGCTTTTAAGAACAGATCCACTCCTGACTTTGTTAGTGGATATAAGCCGACTAGCGCTTCATCGGGTACAAGCCGATGAGGGGATGGTTGTGCTGTAGATCTCCAAAAACTTGATCTGTAGGGCACAGAATTTATAGAAAGGAAGGCCTTTTATTGATTAAGGCATTCTTATTGATAATACATCCATAGGTTCTCGATATTCCAGATTCGAGGGATCTCGATGCTATCTAAGTTTCAATTTTGTAGGCCCGTAATTGCAGGACTACAGAGATTCTGTAGGGATCTTGCCAATTAGAAGACATCTTCCCTTGTTCAGTGGGCTTCGAGATTTCTGCTCTTTCGAGGATTAAGTCTCCTATTCGGAAGATTTTCGATTTGACTTGGGAGTTGGAATACCGAGCTATCCTTTGTTGGTGGGAGGCCATTCTCAATCGAGCCTATTCTCAGGTTTCTTCAAGCAAATCCAAGTATGCTCGTCTCTTATCCGAATTAGTTGATTCATCATAGTGCTCCACCCGAGTTGAAGGTAAGTCGATTTCGACTAGAATTATAGCTTCAGTCCAGAACGCCAAGCTGAATGGAGTCTCTTCGGTCGGGATCCGAGGAGTTATTCAGTAAGACCATAGGACACTATGAAGCTCATCGGCCTAGCTACCTTTAGCTTGATCGATTCTAGTCTTTAGGCCTTGGAGAATTATCCTGTTGGTTACCTTAGCTTTCCCATTGGACTGAGGATGTCTGACTGAAGTGAGTTTATGGATGGTATAATACTTCGCACCGAACTCTTCGAATTTGGCATTGTTGAACTGTCGGCCGTTGTCGGTGATGATCAGTTAGGGTAGACCAAATCGGTAGATGATGGATTTTCATAGAAAACTAGTAGTCTTTTACTCTATTATCTGCGCTAGTGGTTCGATTTCAACCCACTTAGTAAAGTAGTCGATGGCCATTATGAAAAATCTTCTTTGCCCACTAGCAGGTGGGAATGGACCGAGTATGTCGATACCCACTAGTCGAATGGCTAGGGTGCCGAAATGATTGTAAGGTGACTGGATGGAAGTCTTTGGATATTAACGAACCTTTGACATTGGTCACATTTCTGCACCAAATCATAGGCATTCTTCTGCATAGTCGGCCAGTAGTATCCTTGTCGGAGGATTTTGTAGAACAGTGATTTACCCCAAGTGATTATCGTAAATGCCTTCATGTACCTCTCAAAGAGTGTAGTTGGCCTCGAAAGGTCCGAGATACTTGAGTAGAGGTAGAGACACTGACCTTCTGTAGAGTTGATCGTCAATGATCACATTTCGAGTTGTCAATCTTTTTAGTCGGCATGCCTTAGTAGGATCAGCCGACAAGATTCCGTCCGTCAAGAATTTGATAAATGGGTCAATCCAACTCGGCTCATGTTCGACCTAGACCTAGCAAACTTCTTCATCTGAGTCAATGCTCGGGCTCTTGAGATGCTCGATGAAGATTCTTTCAAGCTCACCGCAACCAAAGGTAGTGAGATGAGACAGAAAGTTGGCTCGAACATTCTTAGAGCGAGAGATGTAGAAAATCTCGAAATAGTCAAAGTAGGATTATAGAGACTTGAGCTTTGTAAATACCTAGAGAGAACAGGATCTCGGGCCACATATTCTCCTTGAGATTGTCCGACGATGAGTTGCAAGTTGGTGAATACCCGTAGGCACTTCATATCGAGATCTTTAGTGATTTTCAGTTTGAATCGAAGAGCATACTCAGTCACCATCCCATCAATATTGGTCAAAATTAGGCCCGCACTGCATCCTTGAGCATTTAAGCTCCATCCACATGTAGAATTCATATGGGTTCTTGAGTGTCCTCCAGGGAGTTACTTCGACTTGATTGCTATCGGTTGGAGTACACTCGACAATGAAGTCGACGAGAATTTGATCCTTGATCAAAGATCTTGGAACAAAAGAAAGGTCGAACTCGATGATCTAGATCACCCATTTGGCCATTCTCCCCGAGATGTCTGACCGTTGAAGTAGAGTCCTCAGTGGGAGGTCGGTTAAGACTTTTACTGAATAGGCATGGATGTAGGGTTGTAGTTGGTGAATAGTTATTATGATTGTGAGTACGATCTTTTCAATGCGAGAGTATCTTATTTCGACATTGCGCAGCATCCGACTGATGTAGTAAATGGGCCTCTATATTTTGCCTTCTTCTCAAACCAACACCAAGCTGATAGCTTTAGAAGTTGTTGCTATGTATATGAGCAATTCATCGTCGGTGCTGGGCTTTATTAGGAGTGAAGAAAAGATAAGGTACTATTTTAACTCATCGAAGGATTTTTGACATTCTTCCGTCCAAGTGAAGTCCATCTGCCTGAGGGTCTTGAAGAAGGGAAGGCATCGCTCTGCGGATTTGGACATGAATCGGCTTAAGAATACGACGCATCCTGCCAATCTCCGTATATCCCATCAAGAAGTTGGAGGCTTCATGTTAAGGACCATCTTGATTTTTTGGGTTGGCCTCGATGCCTCGCTTCATCACCATAAAGCCGAGAAACTTTCCTGATGTGATGTCGAAGGCACACTTAGTCAAGTCTAGTTTCATCTGATGCTTCCTCAGGGCATCGAAAACTTCCATCATGTCGTTGATATAGAGGGCAGCTTCAGTACTTTTCATAAGCATGTTATCGATATAGACCTCTATGTTGCATCCAATTTGATCTTTAAAGACTTTGTTGACCAACCTCTAATACGTTGCTGCGATGTTTTTAAGGCCAAAGGGCATGATTTTGTAACAGTATAGACCTTTGTCGGTGATAAACGTCATCTTCTCCTCATCCTCGGGTGCCATCTGAATTTGGTTGAAGTTGAAAAAAGCATTTATGAAGCTAAGTAGCTGATGGTCGGATGTCGCATCGACTAGCTGATCAATCTGTGGAAGTAAAAACTATCTTTGGGATAAGCTTTATTCAAGTCAGTGTAATCGATGTAGATTTGCCATTTATCATTTGCTTTTTTGACCATCACTATATTTGGGAGCCAATCCAGATAGGTTGCCTCATAGATGAAGTCGGTTGTCAATAATTTTCCAACCTCTCCATCGATGGCCTTCTGTTGCTTAAGGACGAAGCTTCTTTCTTTTATCTTACCGACTTGTAATCGGGATCGACATTAAGTCAGTGGATGATGACTTCTGGAGGGATGCCTGACATGTCAAAGCAGATCAGGCAAAGATGTCAGCATTTCTTCTTAGAAAATCAATCAACTTCTCTCGTAGCTCCTCGCTCAGTGAAGATCTGACTTGAATAGTTTTAGTTGGATCTCCACCATATAGAAGAACTGAGATGAGCTGCTCCGCGGGTTCTCTCCAGCTTTCAACTTCTCTCTGATCCTGCCCATCGTCGATGAGGAGAGCTTCGGCTGGTCTTTTCCATTGAGAGTGGTTAAGTAGTATTGTCAGATCAATTGTTGGTCTTTTCGCATCTCGTCGGGTCCGTTCCTTATTGGGAAGTGCATGAGCAAATGGTAAGTTGAGATGACCACTCGAAGTGCATTCAATATAGGCCACCCTAAGATGATGTTATAGGTGGACGAGACCCAGGCTATGAGAAAGTTGAGGCAAATGGTCGACTGCTGAGGTGATTGCGTGATCGTGATGGGGAGTTCGATCTCACCCTCCATTTTGATCGAGTCATCTGTAAATCCGACTAGAGAAATATTGACTGATTTGAGTAGTTTAGTAAAAAGTCATCGCATTTGAGAGAAGCAGTCATAGAAAGTCACGTCAGCAAAACTTTCATTATTAATAAGGCATCTTTTATATCATAGTTGGCAATTATCATTGATACAACTATAGCATCATTGTGGGAGTCTGGACTCCTTACAAATCTACTTCGATAAAAGATGACGTCATTATCGGCCCGCTGGCGCTTGAAGGTACTTCCACAGTCATCCATCCTCCGAAGTTGCGATCCCGTCGAGATCATATTGATCATGCCCACTGTCGGTTGGATGTGAGTCTCTTCCTCGAGTTTTGGATGAGATGGATCAGAAGGTAGCAACGTAGGTCGCTCCTGCATGTACTTCTCGAGATACCCCACCTTATCAGATCCTTGATCTTGTTCTTCAGCTGGCGGCACTCCTCCGTGTCGTGCTTATGGTCATGATGGAAGCGATAGTAGCACTTTCATTCATGAGATTTCATTTTATCGATAAAGTTCAATAAAGAAAGTTCTATCCCTCTATCTCCATAAGAATCTACGATCGAAAAGTAGTCAGAGGGGTGTAGGAGTCATACCTGCTCATGAAGTTCTTGGGCTTCTGGCTTAATTGGAGAGGTGGAGCTTCCTTCTCAACACGGATCCGACTAGGCTCGTCGGAGACTCCTCCTTTCCTTGCCTTCTTCTTTTGGCCCTTTCCTTCAAACTAGCGGCGGTCAATCGCAGCTTCCTCGACATGGATGTATTTTTGCATATGCTCGAGGAGTTTAGCATAGGATGGAGGAAGCATCTTGTCCAGAGAGTAGGTGAACTTGGAGCTCCAGAGTCTCTGCTTCATTGTCGCGATGGTTGTCCCCTCATCGAGGTCTTTGACCTCCAGGGTGGCGGTGTTAAAATGCACCACAAACTCTCATAAAGACTCACCATCCTGTTGTCGGATAGAGAAGAAGCTGTTAGTGGTTCTAGACACTTCGGTTTGTTTCGAAGTGTGCCACGAATAGTTGCTCGAACTGCTCAAAAGAGTTGATGCTTCATGACTGTAGCTTTGAGTACTATGCTTGCACGATTTTTCAGAGGATAATCGGGAAGGCAATGTAGAGAAGGGCATCAAATGTGCCTTGCAGAAGTATGAGAGCTTTGTAGCTCTCAAGATGATCGAGTAGGTCAGTGGAGCCATCGTACGGCTCGATTTGTGGTATTTGAACCGACTAGAAATCGATTCATTAAGGATCCATCTTGAGAAAGGTGGACTCGTATTGACATTGAATTTGTTGGTTGGGTCTCGATGGTTGGTCTGGAGCCATTATAGACGGCAATCTATCTCCTTCAGTTTCTAGTCGTACTCATCCTGCCATTGTTGCAATATATTAGGATGTTGCATGTAGTCTGAAATAGAACCTTTCCTAGAAGAAGAAGATCTTGATGGAGACTGCGGCCTCTTCCCCTTATGCTGGGTTCGTTGAGAGGAATGTGGAGGCCGGTGGTCGTCAGAATCGGCATGCGAAGCGCATCAAGATTTAGAATGCAGTGACCATCAGGCGGGTGGAGAACTCGCTAGGTGGGAGTGCCGCGTAGAGTGACGGGTTGGAGATCATGGTCAGTGGCTGCACCTAGAAGATGCATCACATGGTTCGACCACTTCCAACCACTGTCATTGCTATTGTTGTTGTTGGAGACCTTGGATAGCCTCCATCAGATTTTTCACTTACTGCATGAGGGTAGTAAATCCAAGATCTACTGTTATCGATGGTCGTGAAGCTCTCGGCTCTCCACAGATTGTCGGAGGTGCGTCATGCTGTGACGAGCGTCGAACAAAACCAGTAGAAACATTCTACACCCTTGTTTTGGCCATGGAGGTCCTTGAGAGAGAAGATTTCTTTCTGCTCAATTTCTCTCCTTTCTTGGCATGCCAAACTATTACAACCTTTCTCCGATGGATAGTCGGAGTTGGCCTGGAGCCGACTAGGAGCGGTGCCTGTTGGAAGGCGGTGAGAGTGTCGAAAGATGATGTGCCATCGTCGGAGAAGATGCACACAGTCAAGACCGAGACTGAGGACGATGAGGTTGATCGAAAAAAGATGGTGCTGGCCTCTGCTTGATATCGGAGAAGAAGGGCCTGCAAAATAAGTTCCGTCGGATGTGGCTCCGATGAGGATCCTTTGATGCTCAGATCAGTGAGATGGCTTGAGTGGAAAGAGCAACAAAATCTCTAGATTATAGATAGTGTGCGTACCTGGAGAGATCCTCGCTTACCTTTATTTATAGAGGGAGCAAAATGAATGGTAAGAGGATAGGTGATCATATTGATCATATCCTATCGTACGGTACAGCATGGGCATCTTTAAATACTAATAGCGAGTGTGCCTTTTATTCAACACAGATAAGGTGGCGGACGCTACTGCGTATGGGATATAATAAATGATCTTGTGGGCGTATTTAATGAATTCGTAGTATCTCATCACGACATGCAACTAGCCAGCCAGAGTATGATGTCTGAGTGATATGATCTTGATGTGGCTTGTCAGGATGGTGTGGTGGTCATGTTTGGTGCTCAGCTAGTCGGTAGAGGTCTGCGTTGTCAAAGTTAATAAATAAAGCCATCGAGGTATCCCATCATTGACTAGCATAGTCAACCATGCGCCGACTACTAAGTCAGTTACAGGCTGAGTGCTATGGGTGTAAGCGGCCGTGGATGGCACATTAACTTTAGTCGGCCTGGTGCCGATCAGGAGTGAGCTGTCTTTAGTCAGTCGGATGTCTACGATGGTAGCTGGCGTCGGCCCTATCGGACGGAACTCATCAATCTAAGTCGGGTTGAGTGGCAGTAGCTTAGTCGGTGCAGCTCTTCTAGTCGATTCGGAGACGAGAAGATTTGGTAGTTGGCTAAGCGATGGGGATCTACCCCAATAATAGGCATTATGATTTTTTAATAATCTATGTACTCTAGTATATAAAACTGGATTAAGTGAGAATTATTGATGTCATGATATATAGAAGGGAGTATGTCAATTAAGATGTATAACTGCCATGACCTGCATTAATGGTTTTACGTAATCAAATTATAAAGGATCTTTTAAGGAATAGATAATTAGATAATTTAAAAAAATGAGTGCACACTCTTTGGATCGTTTTCAAAATTTTGATTTAGGACTGTTGTTTTGGAAAATTGAAATATTTATTTTTAAGTAAATATTTTAAAAATTAAGAGTTATTTTAAGTAATAATATAGGTCAAGTAGAAGAATATTGGATTTGACTCCTAATATGTGGTCTAATTATCGCTTAATTAGGTTTAACTCTTTGGGTCAATCACATATATTGAATCAATTACAGTGCATCCAATTAATTAAAGAAATCTTTCCTAATAAGATTTGGACTGAAAGTTTGACTCTAATTAAGAGTAAGTCTTTTGATAGGATAAACAAGTGCAGATATAAATAGAGGTGGCCTGATCTCTTTCTCCAACTCTCAGAAGGATATGAATGATTTCCATCAATCATCCACGTTAAGGAAGAGGGTGAGGAGAGAGAAGATCAGATTCCTCACGTGAGAAGATCAAACACCCTGCAGGTTACGTGATAGTTGCATTGCATGAACGATGGTGCAAGGTATGATCTTCCACAAATTATTTTGAATTTTTGCATGAATAATGAAGCATGATCCAGACATAATGGTTTTAAAATTATCTAACAAAATAGACTAAAAAGGAAAGAATGAAGGAATAGAATGATGAAATAAATAAGATTTGATGAGCAACACATGCTGATTGAATTACTTTCTTTGAGACAATAGTTTCGCCACTATATTCAGATGGACTTGTGGAAATTATATCTCTATAATAAAAAAATATTTTCAAGATCTTCAACAATTGCATTTATTGGGACTTTAGATACCAAAATTTCATATACCATGGAAAATAACTTAAATATAAAGGAGAGTTTTGTTGGCTTCTCTAATAAAAGACAAGAAGATTTGTAATCTAGATTCGATCAACCCTTTATCGGAGAGGAGGATAGGTGGCCTATCGTGAATATTGGCAACTCCTTTTTTGTTCCTATTTATATTGTAAATTAAAAAAAAAAAATCTGTCCTCAACGGTTATGTTTGGATTGACATGTCCTTTGGCCTAAATCAAAACAAACCCAAATTAAGGTTGTTTCCTCATCAATTGTGAAACTTCGTTCGTGGTTCCTGACGAGGCGAGGCTTTCGTTGGATCTTGGATTAAAGAAGAGGAGAGCCCTCCACCTTAATTATATTGCAACTCCATGTCTCCTTTTTGTCCCATCCAACTGGGCCTCGCCCACAAACTATCACCATATAGCAAAAAAGAATGAGAGGGTATTTAAAATATCCAAACTTTCATTTAATTTCTATTCTTTAGATTAGTGTTAAAATAAATTTAATTATTGGTTTTACCTTCATCGTTAGTAAAGATTTAACTCAACTAATTACTTAGGTACCTAATGCATGAGACAATTCTTCCCTTAGATGCTTGTGCCCACGCACGTACATGGATGCATATGCATGCACACACAAGTACACATGCACACTTGGCCACAAACATACATACACTTGCACAGATACCACATTTACAAGCAATTTTGTGATCTGTTATCATTCCTTGGTGTGATGCTATTTGTCCATAGACTGCGTGGCAGGCATGTGGCCAATTGATCTGGCCTTCAAGTGGAAAGTAGTATGTAATGTAAACAAGTCAAATGATTATTCTAAAAAGAAGACTTGATGTAGTCAATGAGTTTAGAGAAATACTTTATCGCACACAAAATTGAAAAATAATGAAATAAAAGTAGACAAAGAAATAAATTAAAACTAGAACCATAAGATAAACTAGAGGAGAGACTAAAGTTGACGGATAAATAGAACGCCTTGCAGTTCTTTCCTACTGGACCTTGCAAATCTCCGAGCTCTTGAATAGTGTTGCACCATGCAAGAATTTAAGAAAATTTTGAAAAGAATTTTATTTGATTCATCCATGATTAGTGAATACAGGGATATTTACGTTGGTGGTTTCTTTAACAAAAAAAGCTTGGAGGCTTTTCTAATTGATGTAAGATAACTATTATCTGAAAACATAAAGAGACAATGATAAACTTCGAACTGCAACAAGACTTCCAAATTTTCTAAGAAATTAATTAAAAAAGCTAATTGAATATTAAAATATTATTGTAAATTAAGTGGCCATGGAACGGTATTTTTATAAATAACTAAAACTTTGCCAACAATGATAGATCTTCAGTAAATTAGCCATATCTTCCCCATTTGATCTCCTTTATCGGTGACTCAAAATACGTTAAAAATTAACTTGATACCGATGTTTTAGAACTAGGGATGATAATTTATGACCTTCCCTGCTAACCAGAAACATAACCAATTTGAGATAAGTGGGGCCGGATTTCGCATAAATACTTGTCCGCTTCGGTCATGGATAGGTCAATCCATTTATTAAATGGATTAGGCCCAGATTTCAAGTCTTGAAATGTCACGCCCCGACCCGAGATTGTGAATCGAGGATCATGGCAACCGCCGCATACTCATAGAAAACTCTTCCCATAAGCATGCAAGGCATCTTATCGTACTATCCTAAAACAACAGCGGAATAATTTGTCAATAATTTAAACTCAAAATATAATGGTCTAAATTTCTTCTTTAATATCTCAATAAATTCAACAATGATTCATAGGCCTTACATTAAGACTTTCAACCTAATTTAAAAGTATAGGGATTCTGCTTCCGATCACTCTTCCAATCATATCTTGTATCATCTTAATTCTTCAACATCTGTAAAGACAGTAAAATA
>KE504995.1:607961-629144 GCA_000441515.1 Elaeis oleifera | reverse complement strand
GGGGGAGAAGGGGAGGCTGCTGCGGGTTCGATCTGGCAAGAGAAGGAGTGGGGGAAGAAGGGGAGGCGGTGGGGGTCCGATCCGGTAAGGAGAGGGGCGAAAGGAGAATGGAGAGGTGGCATGGGTCTGATCCGACAAGAGGAGTGGCGGGGAAGAAGGTAGAGGTGGCGGAGGATCCAATCTAATAAGGGAGGGCGGGAGAGAACGGAGAGGCGGCGGGAGTCTGATCCGGCAAGGAGAGCGACGGGGGAGAAGGGGAGAGAGTGGATGGGAAGAAGGGGAGAAGGGGGAGGTGGATCTGAGACGCGGATAGGGAGAAGCGGGAGAAGGGGGAGGCGGTGGCGGGGGAGAAAGGGAGGCGGCTCCGGTAGATGGATGGGAAGAAAGGGTGAGCTTGAAAAAATGGAGAGATGCCAGATTCGAGGCAGCTCTAGTGGCGTGGGGCTTGGGCGAGGAGTTCGGGGCCCCTATGGCGGGGCAAGGCAAAATAGGGATCGGAGGTAGGGAGGAGAGGAGAGGTGGCGGCCGATGGAATCGAGCCCATTGCGGACCTGGAAAATTTAAGGCATCATTATTAGTGACGGCTGAGTTGTGTTGCTAAAGCCGTCGCTAATAATGATTTAATTTATAGCGACTATTTTTCATCGCTAATAACACAAAGCATCGTCGCTAATAAGTCTGTAGGATAGAGGAAAAATTTGGAGAAGAAATTTAAAGTTATTAGTGACGGCAAATTACTGTCACTAATATGGTAAATTCATCTCTAATAATCTTAAAAATAATTAAAAAATAAATTATTTGATTATTAGAGATGGCAAAATGCCGTCGCTAATAAGATAATCTTGTTGCTAATAATCTTAGAACCATATTAAAAAAATAAAATTACTTAGTTATTAGCGATGGTAAAATACGATCGCTAATAAGATAACTCTATCACTAATAATTTTAAATTAAATTAAAAAATAAAATTACTTCTTATTAGAGATGCAACTTGTCGTCGCTAAAAGCCAAAACTGCCGTCGCTAGTAATTTTTTTTATGATGGCAAATTTGTTAGTCGCCATTTGCTGTCTGTAAAATTATTATTAGTGACGGTAAAATTATCGTCGCTAATAACTGTCGGTAAAAAATATTTTCTTGCAGTGTAAAGAGATAATGATAACAGAAATACCTCTAACAACAATAGGACCTCCAACTTTTCTAAGAAATTAAGAGAAAAGTTAACTGAATATATTAAAATATCATCCTTAAATTAAGTGGCCATGGAATGAGTATTTTTATAAATAATTGAAAATTTGTCAACAATGATAGATTAATAAATTAGGTATATCTTCTTCATTTGATCTTCTTTACACGTGATTCAAAATATGCTAAAAATGTAACTCAATACCAGACATATTAGAACTAAGGATGGCAATTTATGACCTTACCTGCCAACTAGAAATACAACTAATTTAAGATAAATCGATTTCGGTACTAAAAGAATTCAAAATTTTAGTGACAAAATTTTGGTGATGAAACACAAATCTAGTTACTAAAGACCTTATATTTAATGATGAAATAAGAAATGATCATAATAAACCATGTTAGCTAATATCTTTAATAATGAAATAAGATTTTGTCATAAAATATATATCTTTTGTGACTATTTTAGTGTTATCATAAAAATTAATAATTAAAGAGTGCTTTTAAGATAAAAATTAATTTAGCATCAAATTAATTTGGTCAACTCACTAATGATAATTTATAATTCATCATTAAACACTACAAGAAATAGAGATTTAGTGACCAAAAAATGGTTACTAAATAGCAAAATCGATCGCTAATATTTTTATGACCGATTAAAGTTGGTTGCAAAAATTTTGGTCACAAATATTTTGCAATTGATTTTTTTATCATAATATTTTGCGACCAATTTAGCGATTGAAAAATAAAAAATTAATTAAAATTTATGATCAATTTACCAATCGATAAAAAATATTTAAAATTTATGACATATTTAGTAATTTTATTAAAATATTTTTTATTAACAAAATCATTCATAAAATTAGTCACTAATTATTTTAAATTTTTAACTAAATATTGATCATAAAATTGATTGCTATTTTTATTAAAATATTTTTATTAACAAAATTGATCATAAAATCGATCGCTAATTATTTTAAACTTTTAAATTCAAATATAGATCATAAAATTGATCTTTAATTTATTAAAATATTTCATTAGTAATATCGATCGTAAAATCTCTCACTAATTATTTCTTAATTTTTTAATTAAATATCGATCACAAAATCGATCACTAATTACTTATAAAATTTTTTAATCAAAATATCATTCATAAAATTGATTGCTAATTTTATTAAAATATTTTTTATTAACAAGATTGGTTACAAAATCGATTGCTAATTACTTATAAATTCTTTTAATCAAAATATCGATCATAAAATCGATTGTTAATTTATTAAAATATTTTTATTAACAAAATTAATCATAAAATCTGTCATTAATTATTTTAAATTTTTAAATCAAAATATCGATAGCAAAATCGATCACTAATTTTATTAAATATTTTTATTAACAAATTTGATCGCTAAATATTTAATTTTTTATAAAATATCGATCATAAAATCGATAGCTAATTTTAAGTCAATAAAAAAATTTGAAGTTATTAATTTTTTCTATTACGATATCTGTAAATTCATTTTTTGATAAAACTGGAATTTCATTCACTGAACTAAAAATAAAGTAAAATATGAACATCAGTCTTAGTTAAGAAGTACAAGAACATAACTTGTGAGAAAAAATATATAAGCAGAATTTTATAATAGTAAGCAAAGTAAGATAAGATCATAGAGAAGAAAGATGGCGCCAGAGTGAAATATACAAAGCTCGGAGTCAACCAAAATATGATATCCATGAAAAGAAAGAATATGTGAATAAGGAGACTATCATTGGTATTATAAGAAAAGCTTCTGTACAGCAGCAAATGATAAAGAAGATTCATAAATATAGCAAAGAGTTTCATGACAAAATCAAGCCAAACAACCTGTAGCAGCTGAATCTGTTGTTGGAAAAGATGTATATCATGATAAGACAATACAGTAGGCCCAGACGGATGGGGAAGAAAGAAACTGTAGCTGTAGCAAAATTCATTCCTCAATACAATCACACTTTATATAGACTGCAGTAGTAAAATTCATGAAGAAACTACATATAGAAACACCCATGAATGGTCTCAAAAGTAACATATCTAGGGCCTTGTGTCTCAGCTTCAGAATCAAAATTCATCATCGCCACAAATAAATAAGAAAACAAATACTCCATCTCCATAGATGCACAAGTGTGCATACCATATATATAGCATATCCTCAAGAGAAAATAGATAACCATAAGTAAACAAGAGGTTTCAGTAGAAGGGACAAGCAGCCAATTGTTTGTAAAAGTAGCAAGCCATCCAAAATATACCAGGGCCCAAGATGTAGTGAGATTGAAAAAGAGGATGCATGCCACAAGGAGTGCCAAGGAATCATCAAAGCTGGCTAACATACCTTCCTACTCTATTGAGTACATCTACAAATTCATTGAAAGATAACAAAACCAAGCAACATCGTCATGTTAGAAAATGTGTCTTAAAGCCAATCATTTGGATGATTGTATTTTCTATAATTATATATGAATTATGAATTAATAAAATTATTGGATATTTTTCATCATAAGACGTACATCTTCCTTATATGAACTCACATGTTGTGATGAAGTCCTTAAAACTATATGAAAAATGATAAAGGAGAATTTATTGAATAGTTGTTAAACATATTCGCGATCAAATGATACGTCATTAAAGAACGATGATGTTTATCGAGTGTAGATCGTTGTGTACCATATAGATTGGTTGTCCTCATAACCAAGAAGTGTGCAGACATTGATATGACATACATATGAGATGTAAGGATACATCATCACTGAATGAGTGACTCACCTACTGAGCACTCTGCTGTCAAGAGCAGCTCGTGAAGCATATGGGCATAAGTATCCCTTTGACCTGAGATAATCATAGTGACTTACAAGCAACTCACTGTATTTTGATACTGGACCACTTGTATTCTAATGCGTGATGGAAGGCTACTGGATACAGTCAAGTACTTATGAAGTCTGTTGTGGATCAAGATGGGATTGATCCTTTCGGATTGTAGGAGATAATGTATCACTTTATTTAATTAAAAATTTGAGTCCGGATAATTCATTTGATAGATGTGAAAGATTAAAATACAATGTGGATGACTCTTTCAGAGTTGACAGTTAAACTCTAGATTGTCTTTGAGTATTTAGGATCAAAGGGATGAATTATGTGGTAATCATATACGTTGGTTCTTGAATATTGCCTTGCATATATTCGACCTATCTGGATATTAGAAATCATTGCTAGATGGTAACTTTGATTAGTACAGAAAATGATTCCTATACTATCGACTTAATGTTCGAACCTATGGAGTCATGCACGAAGTCAAACAACGTAGAAAAGAATTGATCTAAGTCTATGATTCAATTTGAAAGTACGTAATTTGATTGAATAAATAGATTAGCTTAATTAAAATTAAGTTAGAAGTCATATGAGATTAAATAAGTTGACTATATCGAGCTAGCACTAAACATGAGATTCAGATTTAATTTTAAAGATGATGTTAATCTGATCAATGATCCAAGAGATTTATGAGAGAATCAATTTATTTTTAATTAATTTCAGATTAGATCTGATTTAATTAAAATTAATTGAATTAAAATTTAAATTAGATTTGGATCAAAATTCAAATTAGATTAGGATTGACAGGCTTTTTGAATCTGGTTCGAATCAGATTCAAATTGGATCCAAAATGAGTTAAATCTGAGCCCATTTAGTTTAAAACCAAAGAGTTCCATGTATCTGAGACTCTCTCTCATAAGGTGGCTAACCAAAGGAGGGAGGGGCTGATTTTTCCACCCACATTGTGCGCATGGTGAAAGGGTTCACGCGTGAAGAAGGGAGAAGTCCTTTCTTCTTACATCTCCTTTCTTAAGTGGGATTTCTTATTGGATAAGGACTCCTAACTCCTTAGGACATTGGATCAGATTAGGATGCCACATCTATAAGAGAGGGAGCTCTATTATATGGTAAAGGAGGGGAGAAAAGAATTTGGGCAATAAATAACAAACATCGTGAGACAAAGTGGGCATCTTCCCTTTTGGCGTCATCTCTATTGGAGTCTTCATCTTGGAATGAAAGGTCTCATCCAAAAGATTCCAAGGCACAAGATTAGATCTCCTCCCTCCTCTTTGCTGCCTTTTTGAAGGATTGGTGCAAAAAGAATCCTCCATCTTCCCTACAAAGCCTGGCGTGCGCACGAAGTAGAGGGCCTATGCTTTCAGGCCTCGCGAGGCATCAGATTCGAGTTCTCCTAAGAATTTTGATCTCTATTCTGCTGTGATCAAGATAATCTATAATTATTATGTATGCTTTAAAATAATTTTTTTTTTAAAACACACCCTAGTGATCAGATCAGATCAGATACTTTCCCTTCAATTGGTATCAGAGCAAGGTTGATATATGCTATGCATAGTTAATTTTTTTGATATTTTATATGAGATATATGATCAAAATTTTATGTAAGACATAACAATTGATTTAGACCTATTAATTAAAAATTATTTGATCTGATTTTGATCAGATTTTAAGAACCTAATCAATGGTTGATTGAAGGTTGCTATAAATCTGTTATAATAAAATTTTTGATGCAGATTTTATTGAAATAACAATCAAATTAAATATATTTAAATCTATTTAATAAATTTTATGATATTATTTTGGTTGGAAGTTAGACTTAATCAAGATCTAAATTGAATTTATTTTATAAATTTTTAGATCTAATTTTAAGTAAAATTCTGCACAACATCAAATCAGGTCCAACCAGAATTTTAATTCTATGCATTCATGTGTGTGTTTGAATTATTTTTCTATAAGATTCCAGATTTGATTTAAGTATTTTATATGCTATATGAAAGTAGTTTCAGATCTAAAATTTATGTGAAATTTATCTGAAATTAATCTAATGCATTGATCTAATTAGATTAGATACATAACATGCATGATATGATCATGTTCAGTGCACACCTGAATTTTTGATTATTGCATATGTAGATGCAATTAATTTTTAAAATTAGATTTCAAATCTTAGTATCCCAGTACTTGAATTGATATGATCACCAGACCATTTGATCATAAGAAGAAGCAAGGATTGAGTCCCTCTCTTGTCCATTCGATGAATTCTTTATGACATGTAGGGGTGCCACTGTGATCAAGTCTCATGAAGAGGAACAGCAAAAAAAATTTTAAATTACTTTGATTGTAAATATATTTAGATTAGATCTAAAGTAATTTATAATTTATTATAATTTTAATAAAATTAATTCAAACATAAAAAATATTTTAAAATCTAAATTATAGGTTATGTCTGATGTAGTCGGTAGAGATCTAAATTGTGCTATGATGCATGTGATGTAGATAAGTAATTTAGATCAAATTTTCACATGTTTAATTATTAAACATAAGATCTCAAAATTAGATTTTAGGATCTAAAATTATATGACATATGATGTATGCTTTACTTGAAATCTTAGTAGAATAATTCTATAGACTGAAACACACATTTCACACACTTAATTTAGAATTAAGTAATCTAGATTTGAGAATTAAAAGATGATTAAGATATCTCATAAATCGATGGGCCATGGGTTAGCACGAATCAAATATTCTAACTGGGTTAGACCTAAGATTAGAATAAATATGGATCAATTAAAAAATTAATTAAATCTAATCAAGAGTTGAGTTAGATTAGGTCAGAATTTTTTTAAGATCAATCTCAATAGTTATAGCTTGATCAAGTCCATATTTTTGACCATACTAAATGGATCTGATTGTGGCTCAATGATTTTGTTCGAGTCCTTTGGTGGACTAAATTGAAACAAATCGATCAATTGATGTCTAAGATAAGTTTAGTAATATTGCTTGGCAATATGATCGGTGGTTTTAATTGATAGTCCGCTTACTTGATCATTTTGATGGTGTCTAAGGAAAGTCGAGGCAGACCCTCCCATCGATCTCACTTATCTAGCCAATATGGTAGATTATGTTTTGATTAGGTCACTAATTGATTCGAGCTGACCTATACCATTTAGGTAAATCAGTTTGACTAATTTAGGTATCTCCTGATCAGGCTTGTCTCTTATCCTCTTCATGACTTGGTGAAGTTAGTAGGAGAATTTATGACTTGTCGGTTAATCTCTTCTCTTATTCTCAAATTATTAAATCAGTTTGACTGAATTAGGTACCCTTTCAATCAGCTTGTCTCTAATCCAATTTCATGACTTGATGAAGTCAGTGGGAAGATTTAGACTCATCAGTCCAATAGACCAGCTTGTCTCATCTTTTTCATGACTTGATGAAGTCAGTGGGAGGATTTAAGACTTACCAATCAATTACTTTTAAATTATTAAATTAAATCTTCTAAATTATTAGATCTTTAAAATGAGCTAGTTATGGGGATAACTAGGTCATAGCCTCCTATTAAGTTGGATGATAATGGGTCCATTAGTCTGATAGTCTTTGGAGGCTCAAAGGCCTGGTATTTATCTGCTATTGGAATTATTATTCATAATATGATAACTTAGTCAAGTCTCTCTGGTGGTTGGTCAGGTAGGTCGGTCAAAGTCGGGCTTGATCATTTATTAATTAGATTTCTGAGTTTAATCATGTTAATAATTGGACCTAAGCAGGACTTGCGGAGATGGCCAAAGCCAACTGAAAAGTATCCTGGGGCAAAATCATTACTAGAAGTTGTTTGGAGAAATAATTGGTTAAGAACCTACCCATAAATGCACATAAGTTGGCCAGCCAAAGTCATCGGACTTATATACAGCCTGTGTGGATTCTAGTATCTGCTAAGAAATTAAGATAATTTCTTGAATTGGAGGTAGAGGCTACCAATCCGTATAAAATAGTGGAAGAATCTTTAAACTAAAGTTCAAGTCTTTAGGATTAAATAATTTATATACTAATAGGTCTTTTGTTTTCTTTCAGTGATGGCTAGTAGTTTATCGCTCCACTCACTGTTGGATAGTGACAAAATTATAAGACCCAATTTTGATAAATGGTATCAAAAGTTGAGAATAGTTCTCGAGCATGAGAGGATCCTATATGTGATTACGGATCCAGCACCTGAAGTACCAACTCCTAATACTTATGCGATGGTTAGAGACACTTATCAGGAGTGGCTCAATGACTGTATGATAGTATGCTGCATAATGAGGCTTACTATGAGTGATGAATTTAGTTATAAATTTGATAATACTCAGTCAAAGGAGATACTTCAAATGTTGAACAAGTCCTTTAGCACACTTGAGAATTTATCCTTAGTAGGGCATCGATCCTCTATGAGAGGAAGAAAATGCAAGGTGCAGAAAAATCATGGTGATCCTAAGCAGTCTAAGGCAGATCAGAGTCAGGCAAAAATGGATAGACCTAGGAAGAAAATCAGTAAAGGATTGCTAGATAAAGTACTTATATAATAAACCTTATAATTTCTCTATCTGTGATACTACTACCTAGGTATTGGATATCGAAAGTTCAATTCATATCTATAATTCATTACAGAAACTTCAGGTTAGTAGAAAATTTGAGAAGAGCGAACGATTCTTGAATGTTGGAGATGGAAGAGCTGTTCTAATTCTAGCTATAGAAAAAGTTTTGCTCGCTCTCAATTCAAATACCATTATTTTAGATGACTTTCATTATTGTCTATCTTCCTTATGAATGTTATTTTCATAGGCCTTTTAGCCAAGAATGGTCATAATTTTTTATAAAAAAAATTACTGTGATATCATTATGAATAGTGTCACAATTATATGTAGATAATTGAAACATGGTATTTACACATTATCACAATCTGTTAGTATAATGTATATATTGAACAAACGTCCTAGAATAGATAATGTCATGGATGCCTATCTTTGGTATTGTAGGCTCGATCATATAAATAAAATAGGATAAATAGATTAACTAAAGAGAAAATTCTCAATATCAATGATTGTGAATTATTGCCGACCTGTGAGTCCTATCTTTTTAGAAAGATGATTAAGTCATCCTTTACTGAAAAGAGTGAACGAACCAGTGATGTTCTAGGTCTAGTACATAGTAATATATGTGGACCTATGAACATAGGCGCCAGAAGAGGATATTATTACTTCATTACATTTATTGACGACCTATCGAGATATGGGTATGTCTATCTTATGAAGCACAAATTCGAATCATTTGAATTGTTCAAACGATTCTGTAATGAGATAGAAAATAAACTAGAAAGAGTATTAAAATTTTTCGATCAAATCGAAGAGGTGAATATCTTTTCAATGAATTTTTGATATATCTAGGAGAGAATGGGATTCTCTCATAATGGACTCCTCCTAGGACACCACAGCATAATGGCATCTCAGAAAAAAGAAATCGAACCATATTGGACATAATTCGATCCATGATGGGCTTTGTGAGTTTGTCGATCTCTTTTGGGGTTATGCTCTTGAGACTGCTTGTCATGTTTTGAATAGGATTTCAAGCAAATTAGTCACGAAAACACCATATGAGATATGGACTGGGCATAGGCCGATACTCTCTTACCTTAGGATTTGGGACTGTCTGGCTTATGTCAAAGTTTGCATACTAACAAGCTTGGACCATGGTCCGATAAGTGTTATTTATGGGATATCCAAAAAACTAAAGAATATTATTTCTATCTTACTGAAGAACAAAAGTTGTTCGTCAGCAATAAGGCAGTCTTTTAGAAAAGAAGTTCCTGAGTAAAGGAACTAATATTTCTAAGATTGAATTTGATGAAGTTTAATCGATAGAAGAACCGACACAAATAAATAAAATATAGAACTGAATTTGATTAGATCAAATCCAAAATCTATTATTGAGGCACCTTTAAGAAGATCCGGTAGAGTACCACATCAGTCAGTCAGATACTATGATTTTTGATCTGAGATAGTGATCCTGTTGAACTCAATGAGAATGATGAGGATCCGATCACTTACATGGATGCCATGTAAAAATCTGACTTTGAGAAATGGCTTAAGGTCATAAAATCTGAGATGGAGTCCATGGAGATCAATAGTATATGGACACTTATTGATCCATCCGAAGAGATTAAACCCATAGGGTGTAAATAGATATTCAAAGAAAAAGAGCATAGACGTGAAGGTGGAGACCTATAAAGCTTGTTGGTTGTCAAGGGATATCATCAACGTTATGATATTGACTATGACGAGATATTTCTTTTGTGACAATGCTCAAGTCCATCCCAATTATGCTTGCGATAGCGGCACACTTTGATTATCAGATCTGACAAATGGATCTCAAAATCACTTTTCTTAACGGAGAGCTGGAAGAAGAGGTATATATGATACAACTTGAAGGGTTCACATCCACAGATGAATCCAAGGTGTGCAAGCTTCAAAGATCCATTTATGGATTGAAGCAGGCATCTCGAAGTTAGAATATATATTTTGATAAGATGATCAAAATATATGACTTCGTTAGAAATAGAGAAGAACCATGCATTTATAAATGGGCTAATAGTTCTATAGTCATCTTTCTTGTACTGTATGTGGATGACATACTGTTAATAGAAAATGACGTTTCTGTGTTACAAAGTGTAAAGCTTTGGCTATCTTCATAGTTTCTATAAAGAATTTGGGGAAGCATCCTTCATTTTAGGGATGGAGATCTATAGAGATAGATCTAAGAGGCTGCTTGGATTATCTCAATCCACGTACATCGATACCGTGCTAAAATGGTTCAGCATGGAGAATTTCAAGAAAGACTATCTTTTGATAGGCCATAGAATTACTCTCTAAGAAGGATTGTTTGATAACTTTACAAGAGAGAGAGCGTATGAGTAGAATCTCATATGCTTCGATAGTGGGATTTATCATATACATCATGATATGTACGAGATCGGATGTGGTACACTCACTAAGGATAGTGAATAGGTACTAATCTGATCCAAGAGAGAACCATTGGAAGGTTATAAAGACAAGCCTTAAGTATTTAAGAAATACTAAGGATCAATGGCTCATCTATGGAGACACTGACTTAAAACTTGTGGAATATATTGATACTAGCTTTCACTCAAATCATGATGACAGCAAGATCATGTCAGGTTATGTATTTATCCTTAATGGAAGAGCAATCTACTGAAAAATTTCAAGCAGCACACCGTAGTCGACTCAACTTTCGAGGCAGAATATATCGCGGTATTCAATACTGCGAAAGAAGCTATCTGGTTGTGGAAGTTCATCAGTGAGCTTAGAGTGGCGTCTTTCCTTGATGGTCCTGTTCTGCTGGACTATGACAGCATTGCAGCCATAGCTTAAGCGAAAGAACCAAAGTCCCATCAACGCACCAAGCATATTTGCACCACTACCAGGTGGTCTGAAAGATCGTGGATCAAGATGACGTCGAGCTTCAAAAGATCGACGGAAAAGAGAACTTGATCGATCCATTTACTAAAGCCCTCGAAATCAAAGAGTTCAATGAATACAAATCGAAGATGGATATTAGATACTGTATCGATTGGCTTTAGTCCAAGTGGGAGTTGTTAGAAAATATATCCTAAAGTCAATCATTTGGATGATTGCACTCTTTGTAATTATATATGAATTATAAATTAATAAAAATTATTTAATATTTTTCATCACAAAGTGTATATCTTCCTTATATAAACTCACGTGTTGTGATGAAGTCCCTAGAACTATATGAAAATCGATAAAGAAAGATTTATCAAATAGTTCTTAAATATGTTCACGATCAAATGATACGTCATTAAAGGATGATGATATTTATCAAGTGTAGATCATTGTGTGCCATATAGGTTGGTTGTCCTCGTAACCAAGGAGTGTGGAGACACTGGTATGGCATATAGGTGAGATGTAGGGGTACATCGTCATTGAATGAGTGACTCATTTGCTGAGCGCTCTACTGTCAAGAGCAGCTCATGAAGCATATAGGCATAAGTGTCCCTCTGATCTGAGATCACCATAGTGACTTACAAGCAACTCACTGTGCTTTGGTATCGGACTATCTGCATTTCTAATACAGTGACGGAAGGCTACGGGGTACAGTTAAGTACTTACGAAGTCTGTATGTGGATCAAGATGGAATTGATCCCTCCGGATTATAGAAGATAATGCATCACTGTATTTCAATTTAGTAAATTCTGAGCTCAGATAATCCATATGATAGATGTGAAAGATTGAAATACAATATGGATGACTTTTCAAGGTTGACAGTTAAATCCTAGATCATTTTTAAGCATTCAGGATCAAAGGGATGAATTATGCAGTAATCATATGTATTGGTTCTTGAATATTGCTTTGCATATATTCGATCTATCCAGATATCGAGAATCATTGCTAGATGGTAACTTTGATTAGTACAGAAAATGATTCCTGTGCTACCGACTTAATGTTCGAACCTATGAAGTCAGACAACGTAGTAAAAAATTGACCTAAGTCTATGAGTTCAACTTGAAAGTATGTGACTTGATTGAATAAATAAATTAGCTTAATTAAGAATTAAGTTAGAGATCATACAGAATTAAACAAGTTGACTATGTCTAGCTAGTACTGACATGAGGTTCAGGTTTAATTCTGGGGATGATGTTAATCTAATCAATGATCTAAGGGATTTATGAGAGAGTCAATTTATATCTTAATTAATTTTAGATTAGATCTGATTTAATTAAAGATTAATTAGGTTCAAGTTAGATTTGGACCAAAATTCTAATTAGATTAGGATTGACAGGCTCTTCGAATCAGGTTCGAATCGGATTCGAATCAGATCCAAAACGAGTTAAATTTGAGCCCATTTGGTTTAGAACCAAAGAGTTTCATGTACTTGACTCTCTCTCATAAGGTGGCCAACCAAAAGAGGAGGGGGCTGATTTTTTCTACCCCACATTGTGCGCACGGTGAAAGAATTCATGCATGAAGAAAGGAGAAGTCCTTTCTTTCTTACATCTCATTTCTTAAGTGAGATTTCTTATTGGACAAGGACTCCTAACTCCTTAGGACATTGGATCAGATTAGGACACCACATCTATAAGAGAGGGAGCTCTATTACATAGTAAAAGAGGGGAGAAAAGAATTTATGCGATAAATAACAAACATCGTGAGAAAAAGTGGGCATCTTCCCTTATTGGCATCATCTCTATTGGAGTCTTCTTCTTGGTGTGAAAGGTCTCATCCAAGAAGATTCCAAGGCACCGAGATTAGATCTCCTCCCTCCTCTTTGCTACCTTTTTGAAGGATTGGTGCAAAAAGAATCATCCCTTTCCTTACAGAGCCCGACGTGCGCGCGAAGTAGAGGGCCTGTGCTTTCAAGCCTCACAAGATATCGGATTCGAGTTTTTCGAAGATTTTGATCCCTATTCTATTATGATCAAGACAATCCATAATTGTTATGTATGCTTTAGAATAGAATTTTTTTAAACACACCCTAACGATCCGATCAGATCGGATACTTTCCATTCACGTCAACCATCCAACATACAAATCCAAGCAACATATTCTAAATAACAGAGTCCAATATGCCAAAGTATGGGTCATCATCATGAAAATAAGAAGATAACCATAAGAATATAGCAATTAAATTCATCAGCACCCATCAGCTTTAAGACATCATATGGAAAGAAGAAAAGGGGTCATAGCAATCAGTGGAGCTAGTCCCTTCAATATCTATTTAGTTTGGATCATCATTAGAAAAAATTAGAAGATAACTATAAGAATATAGCAATCAAAATCCATCGGTACCTATCAGTTTTTAGACATCATATGAGAATAAGAAAAAGAGCCCTAGCAATCTATGGAGCCATTTTATTCAATATCCATTAATTAAGTTTGGATCATCATTAGAAAAATAAGAAGACAAATATAAGAATATAGAAAGCAAAATCCATGGACACCTATCAGCTTTAAGACATCAAATGGGAACAAAAAAAAGAGCCCATAGCATATCTCATGCCAAATGTATCACATGTATTATCTGTAGCAACGGGAGAGATATGAACATAATATATAGAGCCAGTGAGGTAATAAGAGAGTGCCATTTTTGCTTTCGATTATAAAGAACTTCACTGTTGTAAGCTAAAAGTAAAATCCAACGGCACCTATCAGCTTTAACACATCATATATGAATAAAAAAAGATCCCATAGCAATCTATGGAGCCACTTCTTTCAAAATCAATGAAGTCAGTCCCTTCAATATCCATTTAATTTAGATCATCATCAGAAAAATAAAAGACAACCATAAAAATATAGCAATCAAAATTCATCGACACCCATCCGATTTTAGACATCATATGGGAACAAGAAAAAAAGTCCATAGCAATCTGTGGAGCCATTTTCTTCAATAACCATTAATTAAGTTTGAATCATCATCAGAAAAATAAGAAGACAACCATAAGAATATAGCAAGCAAAATCCATCAGTACCCATCAGCTTTAAGATATCATATGGGAATAAAAAAATGAGCCCATAACATACCTCGTGCCAACTGTATCACATGTATTGCCTACAGTAATGGAAGTGATATGAACATAATATATAGAGCCAGTGAGGTAATAAGAGAGTGCCATTTTTACTTTTGATTATAAAGAACTCCACTGCTGTAAACTAAAAGCAAAATCCAACAACATTCATCAGCTTGAACACATCATATGAAAATAAAAAAAGAGATCATAGCAATCTATGGAGCCACTTCTTCAAAATTAGTGGAGCCAATCCCTTCATTATCCATTTAGTTTAGATTATCATCAGAAAAATAAGAGGACAACCATAAAAATATAGCAATCAAAATTTATTGGCACCCATCAGGTTTTAGATATCATATGGGAACAAGAAAAAAGTCTATAGCAATCTATAGAGCTATTCCCTTTAATATCTATTAACTAAGTTTGAATCATCATCAGAAAAATAAGAAACAACCATAAGAATATAGCAAGCAAAATCCATTGACACCCATCAGCCGGTGGTCACTTTTTGATAATAGATGGGAAGGGATCGAGAAGAATAAGGCTATTGGTCACTTTTCGATGGTGGTCACTTTTTGATGGTCACATACGTCAAACAAGGATAAATTAGAATCAATTAGATAACTAAATGTCTAAGCCACTAACTTTAATAGAACCGAAAAATGTAACATTGAGGAAATTTGATGCATTCAAGCAATTTGTCATGTGAAAAATCAGTATGTAAGATACATTACTTGATACCAATACTTGGTATAGAGGGTATATTGAGAACCAATTCCCTACCAGTATTGTGCAAAGTACATCCCATACTAGCCGACATGGTCTGGTATGTAGAACCTTGGTTTTGATTGCATTTCCTATAATGATGGAGGTAATAAACAGCTTGAGAGGAAAATCATAAAGCATCATGCATACCTTAAAACATTCATTTTAAATACAGATGGTGATAAAGGGGACCCATAGTTAAATACTAATAAAAAGGGTTATCCACAGACACTCCATACTTCCAATGACATATTTATTATTGATACTTGCAAGTTGTCAGATATGCTTACATGTCCATAAATTTCAATGGTTTCAGCATTATTAAAAAAAAACTGAAGAAAGCCTGAAAAGATGAGGCAATCAAAGATAGTGGAAGGTAAGTCTTTATCATTTCATTGCCTAAAAGGATTGGGCAACTAAAGAATGTTGTGGGGTACATACCTTTGTGCCTTGGGCTCTAACACTATAGAAACAAGTGTGGTGTTGACCCTCACATTTGAGTTGCCCCCTACCTTCCTCTCCTTTAACATAAAGCTAAAGCAAGTGTGGTGATGCAATTTGTCTGATGGAATCAAAGTTTTCAACTCTAGGAAACAAGTATGGGAAATGATGCATGGATTGCATGTTCTCTCTCTCTCTCTCTCTCTCTCTCTCTGTGGCACTTGATGCAAGTGAATAGAATAGCCATAGGTATAATGTTCAACAGATTAATAAAATAACATGAAAATCAAATGAAAACCCATGAAAATCAAATGAACAACCATAGGTATAATATTCAATAGAAGATTACCAGTGAAGCTTGCTGGTGTCGCCAAGGAGGGGAGGGAAGGCCGTCGGTCGAGCCGATCGGTGCGGTGGCTAGGGGTCGAGAGAATGAGGAGTGGCAACTAGGGTTCAGGAGAATAGGAGCGGCGGTCAAACACGTCGAGAGAAAGGGAAAGCTCATTGGTATCACCAAGGAGGGGAGGGAAGGCCATTGGTCGGGCTGGTCGATGCGGTGGCTAGGGCTCGACAGAATGGCGAGCGGCAGCTAGAGTTCAGGAGAATAGGAGCGGCGGTTAGGATTCGAGAAAGGAAAGCTCGCTGGTGTTGTTGGAGAGAGGAGGGAAGGCCGTCGGTCGGACTGATCAGTGCAGCGGCTAGGGCTCGACAGAATGGTGAACGGTGGCTAGGGTTTAGGAGAACGAGAGCGGGGGCTAGGGTTTGGAAGAGTAGCAATATTGTCTGGTGTCGTCGGAGAGGGGAGGGAAGGCCATCAGTCGGGCCAATCAGAGCGGCGGTAAGGGCTCGAGAGATCAGTGAGCGATGGCTAGGGTTTGAGAGAACGAAAGAATGGAAGAGGTGGCTAGGGTTCGAAATGAGGAGAATCCATTCGTGATGGCCTTAAATACCCCGATATAGCAACCAATATTTCGATCGCTAAAAATTAATTTTTTTGATCAAAATTTCGGTCACTAAATACCAATCGTTATTTTGGTCAAAAATAAAAAAATATTTTTAAAATAAATCATTTACAATATAATCAAAATTTATTTTTTAAATTTAAAAATTATTTTTTGCTAAATAAATTTAAAATCAAGGTGGCAATTTTTTTAATTTTAAATTTATGATCAAAAAATCAGTTGCAAACAAATAAAAAATTTGTAACCAAAAAATCGATCGTAAATATTTTTTTAAATTAAAAATAATAATTAAAATATTTTGCAATCGATTTTTTAGTTACAAAATATCAAAGAATTTTGCAATCAAAAAATCAACTGCAAATATATTTAAAGAATAAAAAAATAAAAATCTAGTGATCGATTTTACAGTTGCAAAATAATAAATCATTTTGCAATCAAAAAATCGATTGCAAATTTTTTTTAAAAAGTAATTAATAATTAAAATATTTATAACTAAATTTATGATTATAAATTTATAAAAATTAATATTTATAATTATTTTATATTCATCTTTTCAGTTGCAAAATCGATCACAAAATATTATGACGAAAAATTTTGCAACTGATTTTGCAACCGATATTTTTTTGATCACTATATTAATATTTATTCAATAATTGATTATAAAATCGATCATAAATTTGATAAAAAAAATTCGATCGTAAAATCTATCGTAAAATCACTATTTTTTTGTAGTGAAATTTATGCCTTTAATAATGATAATTTAAAACAACCATCATAGATATATATATATCTTTAATGGTCATTAAAAATCTTTATTTTTAGTGATGATATAGTATGTTGTTATAATTTTAATATCAACATCGATGTTAGTCAAATCACTAGTGATAATTCTATAATTCATCACTAAAATTTATATCTTTGATGATGATATTTTAAAATGGTTACTATATGCATTATATCTTTTAAAGATTAGTTGATAAAATGGTTATTAAATAAATATTAGTCAATATATGAATAATGATTTTATGATTTATCACTAAAGTATATATCTTTTATGATGATATTGTAAAATAATCATTATAAGTATTATTAATGATGAGATTATAGAGCAGTCATTATGAATCTATGTATTCAGTACAAATCATTATGTTGTCACTAAAATCTTATATATTAATGATGAAATAATAATAGCATCAATAAAATATTATTTATAATAATACTTGAATAATGCATATGTTACTCAGTAAAATAAGATGTAAACATTAAATTTATATTTGGTATACTGTTAAAATCAAGCCAATCATCATGAGAGTTGGAGTAAGATTAGAGGATGATAAGATGTACCTAATACCACATGCATGATTTTGATTGAATATTTAATAGATTTTTAAATGTATTAAACTATTGAAATTTATACATCTCATCAAGATTTAATTTAATAAAATTGATTATGGATTTTATTTTAGCTAGAATTTTTGATGAATTATATATTTTTCATCTTGATTTGATCCTATCTATTTAATAATAATTAAGTTATATGAGTCAAGATAGTTTAGCAATTAGAGAAAATAATTTTACTATGAAATCCACTATTAACATTCAAAGCAATGCACTAAAATCTAGTAATAGTATATGGTGCAATTATTATAACTTGCATGAAGACTAATTTAACCAAGAATTTGGATTACTAATCTAACTTAAATAAAGTATATAATATAAAATATTAAAAATATTTCATATTAAATACTATCATTTATTAATTATAGTATAAATAAAAGGAGCCATGAATTATATACTTTTAAGGACCTTAGAAAAGAAATGATTAAATTTTATTAAAATAATTAATAAATATAAATATATTATACTATATTTAAATGATAATATTTATAAGGTAAAAATTTTAAATAACTATAATAGATCATAACTTTATACCATATGTTAATATTGTCATGATGGCTAAGCAGTAAGCAAATATTATATATCCTAGATTCATAAGATCTCCATTTGAATTCAATTGAAATAAGTACAAATAAAGATGGCAGAGCCTTAATTTACAATAAATATTTATTTAGTGGATTATTTGTAAAAATTTAAATCTTTTATCACAAAAAAAAATCATCACAAATGATTGTCTTTAATGACCATATTCATTTTATCAATAATTATATCACCTTATTATGGCCAATAAAAACTTATTACAAACAAGATTTTAGCAATGATATTAAATTCTTATTAAAATTTATTTTGATCATTAATTTTTATGAACTCATTATTTTATATCTCTTAATAATCATTTTTTAATCTTTTGCCACAAACATAATCGTCACTAATATTTATATTTAATGACCATTTATATTTTGTCACTAGATATAGTAGTTTTCTGACAACTTTATATTTTGATCATTATAATTTTTAGTGACCATCTAGTGATGAAATATATTTGATGAATTAAAACTTTTAATGACAAAAGTAAAAAAAATTGTGATCAAATTTTCATCACTAAAACCTAAATTTTTTAGTGGGTTTGGCATAAATGCTTCAATCATATATAGGTCGATCTATTTATTAAATAAATTAGGTTCAGATTTCTAGTTTTGACGAGTCTAATCTATTTTGTCTCATTTAATAATTGGATTGAAGTAATATAGCAATAATTCCATCCATTTAAGATATGTTTAAACTATTCAAGATCTATTTAACTTGTTTAAGATCCATTTAATACTATCATATTTCAGATCTAATCTAACATGTTTGTTGAATGATTTTCCTAAGTTGAATTGCTTTACATGTTTAATAAAAAAATCAGGTTCATTTTGGATTCTTGATCCATTTAATAATTAAATAGGTTAGATTTAGGTTGAGATGTTTTTCCAAACACCACTTTGCAGCTCAAACTCGACTTGTACCCATTGCCACCCTTAATTAGAAGTGGCCTCGCATAAGAATTTCTTCTCTACTAATAATGAAGCTTTTTCTAGGTTAATGTGAATAAAGCTGCCTTCTATAAAACATGAGCTAGTTGGGGTGCATCTGGGTTAAATGGGGCCTTTAAATTCTAAGAAGTCACATAGAGGTTTACTATACACAACCGTTGAATGCATATCATACATTGGTAGAATACAAATCCTCTTTGGTTCACATTTGAATAGAGGGTTCATTAATTTGATTGGGGTATACTAAATTATAGGATAGTTTGTTGATTTTTGAGAATTATTTATCTAAAACATAATTTCAGATTTTTGAGAATTATTCATCTAAAAAATAATTTTGAAAAAAAAATTATCTCATTTGGTTAGTGGAAAAATTACTTTGAAAAATGGCATTGGAATATTATATTTGTTTAGAGGTAATCTTGTATAAGAATAATATTACCAAATTTTCAATAATATACTGAAAACTAATTCAAATAATAATATTTTTAAAATTTTCAAATATTTACATCAGTTAATAAATATTTTTAAGTTAATTATATATATTAGAAATATATTTCTTATTATAGATAAATTTTAGTATGTTTTGGTATATAAATTAATATATTAATTATTAAAAAATCTTATATTAGATTTATTGATAATTAATAGATATTTATTAATTATTTATGTATTAATAAATGTATTAATATACTAAATATATTATTATTTATAAATATTGTTATCTATAAATATGTTAATATAATATCAATATAATTAATATAATATTCAAATAATATGAGGATATTTTTTATCAAGAATGATATTTTTAGATTACCTCTATTTAGTAATCTGGTATAGGAAAATAAATACCATCCTTTGATTGTATTTATTTTACTTTCTCTTCCATAAAAATAGATATGAGATTGATCATTTATTTTATAATATTTTTTATCTATTTTTTATATCAAACATGATAATTCGATATGAAATTGATTTTTTATGCTAGATTAACTCTAGCCAAATGAGGTCGTATTTAAAGCACCAACTTGGCATGATACATGAGTGGCTGGCTATTTGAAATTGGATCTCTCCAATTTAAACATGAATCAGAAAGGATCTGAGATACATACATAGCTAAAAGATAGAAATACAATTTCTTTTGAACCTCTCTGTGATCTTAAGATGATTTCTAGCTGTGCATGATTTAGAATCCTTAAAATAAGAATAATAACATCTCTTCTTGGAAAATGTTAGCCTGAAAATCATGAAGCATAAATTAATACTAATGCCATAAGACCGATGTTGGTTAATTTTTTTTAAAAAGATAGAATTTAGGTGGCTAGGTCCAAGAGTATATAAGCACCGTAAAAGATAGGATTGACGGATATTTTGGTAGATAAAAAGAATTGGCAGGCTATGATATCCTGTTAAGATCCAATCTAAAAATCTAAATATTTAGATAAATAAACTCTAGAGTATGCAAGTACTG
>KE504995.1:585595-605086 GCA_000441515.1 Elaeis oleifera | reverse complement strand
ATATATATATATTATATATATATATATGTGCGTGTACGTGCCATGTGTGATTGGGAGATGTCTCAACCTCGACAGCTCAACCTGATGCCAGAGAGGATGGTCCCGGTGTGTGTGCGCACGAGTGCACGCGTGCGCGCGTGCCTGGCCATGGTTGAGAGATGTCTCAACCTCAAGCTCGAGCTGGCGAGGATGGTCCCCGGACCTCGGCAATCGAGCGCACCGTGGTCCCGAACGGTGTGCCCAAGTTGTTGAAAATTATTGTACCATCCATCCAATCATCATCGGACGGCTGCCGACGGTGGGCTCCGGAGCATCCCACCTGCCTCCACTTAGCAACAAGCAAACCATCCATCCCGTGCCCCGTTGGGTCGCCCGAGCGTCCCGACATGCGTTAGAAAACTGGAAGGAGCGACCCAAATATCTTCAGACGATTCGATCCAGACAAAACTCCGCCAATTATTACCGAACCGTCCCATTCCCACCTGAGATGTTCAGCCACATGGACGTGCATGCATGAATCCGTATATATATATCAAATCTAAATCAAACAATCTTAAATTAATAATGCAAATTATTAGATGTTGTCTGGCCTAAAATTTGAGGACTTCCGATCTTTGCGTGAAATAATAAATAATTGAATAATTTAAATATAATAAATAATATATATTTAAATTATCATAAAAATTAGAAGCCTTCGAATGATATGATTTTGATGTATAACTAGTTTAAAATAATAGATCATATCTAACAACCGATGCCATTGATATTATATATTCATGATCTAATTAATCTAAATGGATATAGAATTGGATATTAAGTCCAGCTCATATATATATTCATGTACCAAAAAAAAAAAATCATTATCCCATTATCATAGTATTATTTAATTTTTTTTTTGAAGTTCAATTTTTTTTTTTGCAAATGTTTATAATATCTAAAATACATAGAATGAATAGTAACATGTGGGACTCTAGTATATCTTTTTTTGGTAGAGGACTCTGGTATGTCTTTAAAATAATATATTATACCCTTGTGATGAACCCATTCCAGCGTGTGATTGATTATTAAAATAGTTATAATGACTTTTATGTTAAATGAAAAGAATAGAATAATTGTTAATCTAGAACAGTAATTAAATAAGTATAAATAAAATAATAAATAATGCAAGATGTGACAAGTCTGATTGAAGCGAGGTACACAGTTCAGCGCTGCCCTAAGAATGTATTGCCTTCTATCGTATAGGATTTTTGATCGGATATGTTCTCAAGGTACAATCCTTATCAGTTTATCCGGATCTCCGATAAGTACAAATCTTAGAGATGCTAATTTCAAGATTTTGTTGTGCAAACAGTGCCTCAAGGAAAGAAATGAAAAGACTATATATCAGGAAAGGGCTATCAGATTCAGAAAGACAAGAGAATAAATTTATTTGAACCAACGGCTTTGAATTCTTTAAATAGATTATTGATGCCTCGTAAGGATGCATCCATTTATCATTTGAAAATCATTTCAATTTTAAATGCCCGTTAAGGCATCTCTCCGGATAAACTTGTTGAAGTCCATTATGAAATTTTTGAAGGTTCTATTAGATTGTGGTCCCAAAGAAAACTCTCACGCGTGCGGCGACGGCGGCCCGGCCCAGCCCGACGAGTGCGTGCGCATGCCCGTGTGGTTTATTTAGCCCATTCCCTATAAACCTAACTAGAAGCAGTGGACATGGGAATCAATATAAAGACTAGTATCCTCTAGTTCTTTCCAATGTGAGACTATTCATGTTGAGAAGATTTATATCTTTCCATAATAGCCATTTCTCCACAATAAATAAGATAAAATCAAATCATAAAATTTAAAAATATTTTAATTGAAAGTATACATAACCTAAATTAATGTGATGCTCTTATTATCCATTAATTTATTTTATTAGCTTTATTTAAAAATCATTAAAATGGCTAACAATCCCCCACAAAGGTATAAAGCTTCAATAAAACATAAAACATAAAATAAAGATAATAAGAAATGAATAAAGGATACTAAGCATATTGTGTATAAATGCAGGTGCGCCAAGACTTGAACAAGCATTTTAGTGTTGATTGTGACTATCCGAAGGAGTATGATAGTCATCAATTTGACCTTGAACCATTCCTTATATCTGATCATTCACAATCACACACAATATGATAAACAAAATCTTTAATTGCGGTGCGCACTATTTTTGGCCATGCATAATATTTTGATTCTCGTGGAGCAACTAGGAACCATGCCCAAGGTTCCCCAATCGCGACCTCACGATGCTCTCACTTAGATGATGTCTGAAGAGGTATCAAGGTGCGAAGGGTACCTCAACAAAATATATATGCCTTTGATACCATTAAGAGTAAACTCAGCCTAACATCACCTTTGAAGTATAGGTCAATATCATAGGGATGAAAGAATAAATATTATACTTCATAGGTCAAATCAAGTGTTTTGTTCTTCCCACTGAATCTCTATCGTGGGATCTCCAGTCAAAGAGATTGGGTATCTACTCTTGTGATATTTTTATATGGGCTTTAATCTCATCCCCCTTGATGCATTAATGACTTGGCCTTTGTTTAGCCTTTTAGTCAAATTATCTGCCATATTTTGATTTGAATGCACAAATAATTGTGTAATAATGCCATTGTCCTTATTTTCCTTTACAGACTCATATCTAATTTGTAAATGTCTGATCATTTTCTTATTACAATTTCTTGATTTAATAGATCTAATATTGATCTATTATCACAATGCAAACTTATGGCAGATACATGTTTAGAAACAAATGGCAATTCAAAAATAAAATTCTTTATCCATTCTACTTCTTTGGAAGCAGTATCTAAGGCTATTAATTCAGCCTCCATTGTGATCTAAGCAATAACTATTTATTTAGTAGATCCCCAAGTAATGGCAGCACCGTCAAGTAAGAATACATAGCCATTGGTTGATCTCACATCGTGAGAATCTGTTATCCAGTTAGCATCATTATATCCTTCAGTTATATTGAGAAAATCACTATAAAATAAACAGTAATCAGTAGTACCTTTAAAATACTTAAATATTCTTTCTAGGGCACATCAATGATCTTAGCTAGTATTACTGTTATATCTACTCAGTCTAGATACAGCATATGAAATGTCAGATCTAGTATGATTTGCAATATAAAGTAAAGAACCAATCATTTGTGCATACTTAGATTGCATAACAGGTTCACTATTATTCTTATTAAGATGCATACTCGAATTAAATAGAGTAGAAACATGTTTAACACCATAAAATTAATTTTTAAGCATTTTTCTATAACATGCGATAAAGTTAAAGCAATATCATTATTATTCCTAGTTATTTTCATGCCAAAAATAAAATCCGCTTCACCTAAATTTTTTATATCAAAATTTGAACATAAATATTGTTTAACAATATTAATAACTTTAGTTGAACTACCAAATAGCAAAATATCATCTACATATAAACACAAAATTACATAATTATTTCAAAATATTTATAATAGATACATTTATCATACTGATTAACAACAAATCCAAAATCAATTATAATATTATTAAATTTTTTATGTTATTGTTTAGGTACTTGTTTAAGACCACATAAAGACTTAACTAATTTACAAACTTTATATTCTTGACCTTTAACTACTAATCCTTCAGGTTGTTGCATATAAATTTCTTCATTTAAATTGCTATTCAAGAATGTAGTTTTAACATCCATTTGATGAATTAAAAATTATGAACCAAAGCATATGCAATCAATGTGCGCATAGTAGTAATACGAGCAATAGGAGCGTAAGTATCAGAATAATCAATATCTTTCTTTAAGTAAAATCTTTTGCTACTAATTTAGCTTTATACTTATCAATTGAACCATCGGATTTTAATTCCTTTTAAATATCCATTTGCATCCTATTGACTTACTATCAGGAGGTAAGTCAGTCAAAATCCAAGTATTATTTGTAGAATTGAATCTATCTCATTTTGGATCGCTTCTTTCCAAAAAGGTACTTCATCAGATGTCATAGCCTCTGTATAAGTCAAAGGTTCACGTTCAACTACATAAACAAAGATGTCATCACCAAAATCTTTTCTTTCTGACTCTTTTACTCCTCCGTAGTTCAGGTTCAGGTTTTATAATTGGATCAATAATTCTAGAATTAGAAGATGAAGAGTCACTAACATGTATTGGAACAATAGAAGAACTAACATATGATTTAAATGAAAAAACATCTTCAAAGAAAGTTGCATCTTTTGATTCTATCAAAGTATTATTAGAAATTTCAGAAATACAAAAATTAATAATAAGAAATTGATAAATATTACTATTCAAAAAATATCCAACAAAGATAGCATCTATAGTCTTAGGACCAATCTTCCTTCTTTTAGGCTCAGGTATACTAACTTTTGTTAAACAACCCTAAACTTTAAAGTAACCTATCCTAGGAGCTCTGCCAAACCAAAGTTCATAAGGTGTATTAATTTGTAATTTCTAAGGAACTCTATTTAAAATGAAACAGGCAAAGGGGAGCTTCCCCCATAAATTTTCAAGAACCCCTGATTTCAAAATCATGGTATTCACCATATCCATAAGGGTCCTATTTTTTCGTTCTGCCATTCCATTTGACTAAGGTAAATATGGGGTAGTAACTTCATGTTTTATACCACATTCTTCACAAAATAATGTAAAATTATTAGAAATATACTCAGCCCCATGATTTAATAATCTTAGTGTGTTTATCTCTTTGATTTTCAGCCTCAGCTTTATATATCTTAAATTTATCTAATACCTCATCTTTGGACCTAAGTAAATACGTATAATAGTACTTAGAATAATCATCTATAAAGGTGACAAAATATCTATTACCACCTCTAGAAGATATTTTAGTAGAGTCACAAACATCAGAATGAATTAGTTCTAATAACTCAGAATTTCTTATAATTTCCTTATAAGGATGTCTAGTTTGTTTACATTGAACACATACTTCACACTTCTTAGATAAATCCACTTTACTTTTAGAAACTAAATTTAAATTCATCATATGTTGTAATGTATGATAATTGACATATCCTAATCTATCATGCCATAAATTTGAGAATTCACCATTTAAAACAATGAAACTTGAACTTTCATTAATATTGTACAGTATTATATTAAGTTTGTACAAACCATCACATGAATATCCTTTACCAACAAATAATTTTTCATAATTAATAACAAGTTGATTACTATCAAACATAAGATGATAACCGTCATTACACAACAAAGAACCACTAACTAAATTCTTTCTAATGTCTGGAACATACATCACTTCCTTCAAGGTAATAGTCTTTTCAGAAGACATCTTCAATATAATTTTTCAATTTCCTTCATAGGTACAGTTGTATGATTTTCAGTATTACACTTTCCCCATATTTGTCCTAAAAGGTGGTAAACTAGAAAGGATCAAAACAAATAAGAGTGTTAGCCCTGGTATCAATCCACCAATCAAAGGAAGAAGTAGTAATATTAACAACAGGGTTAGAAACAAACCTAAATTATTTTCTCCTTCAAGCACATTGACTTGATGATTAGTAGTACCCTTTGGCTTCATAGAAGGTTCCTTCTTTCGAAAATAGCATATAGGGGCCAAATGGTTTGTCTTTCCACAAATATAGTAGAACTTTTCTTGTTGATTTTTTAGTTCGATTTGGAACTTGGGATTTTGTCCTTGGCCTTGACCCATTTTCTTTTCTTGAATTTCTTTCCTTTTGGTTTGAATTTAGAGATTTGAGGATTGGAGAAAACTTCAGTTACATGTACTTTAGGTCCTTGATCATTCAAAAGTTGAAGAGTAGACCTACATTGATCTTCGACTCGAATAGCATTAAGGAGTTCAAAGAAGGACATTGATTTTGGATCAAACAAAGATGGTTAGAAAGTCATTCCAGGATGGTGGAAGGATATCAATGTGAGAAGATACTTTAAAATCCTCTGAAAGAATAGTACTAGAAATTTATACTTTCCTAAGTAACTCTTGAAACTCATGAAGTTGAGGATTAATTGGTTGACCATCAACAATTTTGAACTTACGAAAAGAAACATTATTGAGTCTATCGACTCAGGCATTATCCATTCTAAATTGAGATTCTAGTCCTTTCCATAATTCAGTGGCTATTTTGATTATTAAAAAATTTTCATACAAGATTTATCAAGAGCACTCAGAATCCTATTTCTACAATGGTAATCAATTTCTTCATTAGTAAGATTATTAGATTTGGCAATCTTAATTGAAGACAGGAGACAAATTGAATTATCATCCCTAACAACAGAAGATGATGATGATGAAGATTCAAAGTTAGATTCAAAATTTATGAAGACTTCAAAAATGGCTAAAACTAAATCTAAAGATGCAAGCCAATATTTACTTTAGTCTGCCAAGTTTTGAATCCATTAGTTCCATCAAATTTTTCAGATTTTATGGTTAGTGAATTCTCAGATTGTGCCATTGCAGATCTGACGAAATACCAAAATACTAGTGAATACAATATCTTAAATAGTAGCAATGTCAATACGTTCTTAGAATGTTAAATAAAAAAATATAATAATTGCTACTCAGAACAGTAATTAAACAAGTATAAATAAAATAGTAAATAATGTAAGATGTGACAAGCCTGATCGAAACGAGACACGCAATTCAATGCTATCCTAAAAATGTATTGCCTCCTATCGTCTAAGACTTTTTGACTAGATACATTCTCAAGGTACAATCCTCATCGATTTGTCCAAATCCCCGATAAGTAAGAATCTTAGGGATGCTAATTTCAAAATTTTATTGTGCAAACAGTGCCCCAAGGAAAAGAGATGAAAGACTGTATAGTAGGGAAGGGCTATCAGATTCAGGAAGATAAGAGAATGAATTCATTTGAACCAATGGCTTTGAATTCTTTATAGACTATTGATGCCTCGTAAGGATGCATCCATTTATCATTTGAAAACCATTTTAGTTTTAAATGCCCGTTAAGGCATCTCTCCAGATAAGCCTATTGAAGTCCATTATCGAATTTTGGAAGGCTCTATTAGACTGTGATCCAAAAGAAACTCACACACGTGACCTAGCCCGACTTGACGAGTGCGTGCGTGCACACGCATTGTGGTTTATTTAGCTCATTCCTTACAAGCCCAACCAGAAGCCGTGGGCATGAGAATCAATATAAAGACCAGTATCCTCTTATTTCTTTCCAATATGGGACTATTCATGTTGAGAAGATTTATACCTTTCCGTAATAGCCATTTCTCCACAATAAAATAAGATGAAATCAAATCATAAAATTAAAAATATTTTAATTGAAAGTATACATAACCTAGATTAATGTGATGCTCTTATTATCCATCAATTTATTTTATTAACTTTATTTAAAATTATTAAATAAAAATATTTTATATTTCTTAAAATTATATTTTTAAATTTTTATATTAATATAATCATCATTCTAATGCTTGTTAAAATATTATAATAAAAATAATTTTTGTTCACACTTCGTCATCCAATCATATGATCGCCAAAAAACTTGAAATAAAATTTGAATTTTGAAAATATTTATCCAAAAATATTGTAATAGAAAATAATACTTATTATTAATATTATACAAGATCATTATAATATTAAATCATATATTATAATGATGAGTGCTTAGTAGGTAGCAAAATCGTTATAATGGCCTTTACAACATCATTTAAAATTTTGTTATAGTACATTACTTTGGTCTCTTCAAGAGGAGGCAAATCAAACATTTCAAACATATTTATAAATTCAACTTGTGCATGTATATCAACGCCAGTAGCTTTCATTTTGCCTAAAATATCATATTTATTCTTTTCTTAAAAGATAGAAGGTAGAGCCATGGTGTAACTATTTCTAGCTCGAAAAATTATATTTTATATCATATGCACCATATCAGAAGTGCACCAGACCAATTCTCTTTCAACATGTGGCAAAGCTCGCCAAACTAGCAAAGCTTAAGTGAGAAGAGATGAAGAAATTATTGGTTAGAATTATTCTATCATTTAAACTTCAGACCATTCAATAAATATCATCATATTATTTGGTGATTCAAAAATTTCTCAATTTCTTGGAAAGTGTGAATGCAAACAAAGTATATAGTTGACCATAATTAGCCATTTCGAATCCAATTTTTATTAGATTTTATTTTAATGTCGTTGAATGATGTGGTGATGTCTTATTAGATTGTCCAAAGTCCACATGGTAGAATAGTTCTAACCAATTACAATTTTTCAAAGAGACAGTGGAGTGCTTTGTTTTCCTCTCCATCCCGATGAAAGAACTCTAGATTTTTCCATCCCTCTTCCACCTCTCCTAACTCCCCTCTTTAGCAGAGAGGAAAGCATTGCCCCAATGATAGATCTATCTTTGGATGGCCTTTTCAGCCATGGTGGAGATCTACACCGGCCATCTGACACCAATCTGCTTGTTTAACACACTCTTGGATGGGTTGCTCAGTTATAGGTCCATCCTTGGCCTCTATCAAGGTTCTCCACCCTTCACCATCATCCGGCTTGACCTTATCTTCCCCTCTACCTCCATCTCATAACAATTAAGAGAACAAAGAGAGATGTTGAATCAAATGGCCACATTTTTTTTAAAGCTAAAATAAAGCCTCATACTTATTATCTCCACTTAGAATCACCACCTCTCCTTCTCGAAGTCTCTAACTTTTGCCTGTCGACATGAGCACATCCACCCTCTCTCCCCTCCGAATCGCCACTAACAAATGACCATGGGTTGTCCCAAAGAGCTTCTAGATTCCCATTGGACCCCGATGGCAACTTCGTCAACCATGCACTAGGCATCACCTCTTCGCAGGCAGGACTACCTAGACCACCATGGGAGATGGATGATTCTTAGTATCGGCACGAGTAGTAGATGCCACTTCCATCACCTCGCAATCATCACTTTCTCCAAATGAAAAAGAGAGAAGCGATCGATGGGTTTCGAAATGAAAAGGATAAGAGAAGCAAGAGTTGGAGGAGAAAATAGACAAAGAAAAGAATACAAAAAATGAAATTATGTTGATACGGTGAGCCTAGCCGCATATTGAAATAGGATTGGCATGGTCCACCATTGATGTGGTGTATATGATGTAGGATACAATTTTTTCTCTAACTCTCCCATTCTTTTTTCAGTTACAAATTATTGGTTAGATCAGATCTATCGTTGAGTTGGCAGACCAATCCAACTGTGAAGCATCACCAACAAATTCATGTATATTGTGCATTTTGCCATGTTGTCCAATTTTATGTATGTTGTTTTATGATTTGGACTGATCCACCGAGTAGTGTATATCGTATGACCAATAATCACTCCCTACAAGCCTGTGCTATTTTAGAGTACATATATTTGATGTGAAAGAATGGGTTTTCTTCACAATGTCCATCATTAGATCACATATTGTACAGTTCTTAAAGCACTCCATTACCTCTCATGTGGATCACGGGCGGGGCTTGCGCGATCCAATCGTTGACACGAAAGATACAATCCGAACCATTCATCACTCCCTTAAGTACTTCCACCACTCGATGCACCCGCCTCTCTCTACCTGTCTATATATAGAGCCCCTTCCTGCAGGACATAAATAAACGCCTTCTCCTCCAACTCCCCACCCCACTTCCTATCCTGCTCCAGCAGCATAAAATGCCTGTCCCTCCTCTGTTCCCCTTCTTTCTATCTGCTGTTCTCCTCCCTGCTCTCCTCCAGGCCGACATCACTTACCCTTATCATACACTGCAGCAGAAGCAACTACTTAACCTGCGCCAGCGCTTATCCGCCGCCGGCAGTGGCGCCGCGGGCACTCTGCCGGCTTCCAAGCGGTACGAGGGGTCATCCGACCTGGTCGACCTCCGCTACCACATGGGCCCGTCCTCTCGTTGCCCATAAGGCTTTATTTGATCTGGTACGGCCGGTGGACCCGGCCCTCCAGCTCCCCATCCGGGACTTCCTCCTCTCCCTCTCCGACGCCTCCGTCGCCGCCCCTCCACCGCCCAATGGTGGTCCACCATAGCCCTCTACGCCGACCAGACCGGCGCCAACGTCTCCCTCTCCCTCGCCATCGCCGCCGAGGCCTCCGACCCGCCGCATCCCGGGGCCGCTCCCTCTCCCGCCTATCCGTCCAGCATCTCATCGCCGACGCCCTCGCCGCCTCATCCCTCCCGTCGACCACCGCTGCGGCGTCTACCTCGTCCTGACCGCACCGGAGATCGCCATGCAGGACTTCTGCCGCGCCGTCTGCGGCTTCCACTACTTCACCTTCCCTCCCTGGTGGGCCACACGCTGCCCTACGCGTGGGTCGGACACAGCGGGGCCCAGTGCCCGGAGGTGTGCGCGTACCCTTTGCCGTCCCCGGCTACATGGCCAGGGGTGGGATGGGCGCCATGCGGCCACCGAACGTTGACGTGGGACGGACGGGATGGTCAGCGTGGTGGCGCACGAGCTGGCGGAGCTGGCGACGAACCCGCTGGTGAATGCGTGGTACGCTGGCGAGGACCCACAGCGCCGACGGAGATCGCCGACCTCTGCGAGGGGATTTACGGGACTGGCGGCGGCGGAGGTTACACGGGGCAGGTGAGCAAGGACGGGCAGGGGAGGTGCTACAACATCAACGGGAGGGAAGGGAGGAGGTTTCTGGTGCAGTGGGTGTGGAGTCCCCTGCTCAAGGCCTGTGTAGGGCCCAATGCCATGGATTAAACTTGAATTGGATTACATTAGAGTACATATATATAATCTGGATCTACACCTATATATATGCATATATATATTACGCACACATAAATATATATGTATATGTGCATGTACATTATATTCTTTTTTTTCTTTCTTTTGTGGAGTCATTGGACTTGATAATTTAAATTATGTAGATCTATCTTTGCTTGAACATGTTTGAATATTTTGTATGGTCACCAGAAAAGATGGACTTTTGATTAGCAGAATTATGGTTTTATGTTGGAGCAACGGGGGTTTCTAATTCTTTGATGTGGTGATGGATGGGAAGACACCAAATTTGATGTCTTTATCTGTACATCAATGAAATTTGACCATGGTTGTTGTTATGTTTCAATCGATACAGTGATGATGATAGTTATTGGAGGTCTTTTTGTAGGATTCGAGTTGTGTCTTTCACTCGAAAGAATGATATATTGTTCTTTCTTTCACAATGTCATCCACCGGATCATACTCCACACAAATCTCAAAGCATTTCTAATCTTTCAATTCATCCATCGATGCAGATGTTAAAGCAACCATTGCATAAGCCAATGGTAGATTTGCATGAAGGAAGGTGAATCATTTTTCTTAAGCTAAAACTAAGTGATTAGGAATCAACCTCATCTAAATTTTGAGATTGTAACATGTAGCAGATTAATTGCATCTAATTGGTTAAGTAAAACAATGACATGATATGTTTGACCTAGGTCATGCTCATCCTCCCATGCCAGCTTTTTGCATGAAAGTGAACATTGAGTCAAAATTACTAATGGATTTCTTAAGTCAAAAGGTAGGACAAATTTGAGTTTAGTGCCAACTTTGGCAGGCAAAGCCACTGTCACTCCATAAAATAGAAATTATATCCTACCTAATATGCACCATATGGCTATACAAGCTACCAATTACAATCATTCATTTCTGTGGATCTTATTCATCAAGTGCTCATCTTAATACACTACTATAGAAATGAGCAACTATGATTGATGGCGTGTATGGCCATATGATGCACGCAGCATGTTGTGTAGGATATAATTATTCCTTTAAAGAAGGAACCCATATTAATTAATTACTAGACCGCAATATCTTCTTTCATATAGTAGGATCCAATTGTTGCTTCTAGCCTAGCAAACCACAAAATTCATGGGATGTATCATTGGATAATGGTTGATGATAGTGCATTATTCGTGTGTGATTGGTTGAGAGTTTTAGTACTCCACGTTGGTGGTAGTTGTAAAGGAATTGCATGTATCTCTTGGCAGATTAAGATTTATTTGGATTTATCTTAAGATTAAGATTTCGCATTATGCATAGATGTGATCAGTGAAAATCAATGTAAATTTGGGTTATCCTTACTCTCTTGTAGAAGGTAAACCCAAACTTAAAATGGCTATTATCGTAACAGTCCTGTGAGAATTGACCAATTTCAGCCCATTTCAAATTAGAGCCAGCAAGCCCAATGGACTTTGATTTAAAATTAGAAAAAAATTGAGGGAGGGAGGGGGGGAGGGAAGGGACTGAAAATAGAGGATCGCAATCACGATCCTCTGCTCAACCTCCCACACTTGGGATAAGGCCATGGATATCATGGCCAGTGCATGTGGAGCTATTGGGGGTTGGTTGGGGTGGCCGCCGATCGTTAGAGCCACTCTAAACCATGGAATGGCCGGCTTTATCTCATAGAAAATCAATCTTTAAAACCCTCCTTCTTCCTTACGATTGATCACCACCGAAGCCCTACACCTCCCTCTCTTTTTTTCCTCATCTCTTGCGGCTACCGTGCCATCTTGCTGAGTGCTGCCATCCACCTCTAATATTTCATTTTCTTTCTTTAAATCTAATTTTATCTTATTTTCTCCTATTTTGCATGTTGCAGCCATGAATTCCATTGAGCTTTACTATCATCGATCGCGACCCACCATCGCCGCCACCTCCAGTAAGCCTTCCCCTTCCTCTTGCTTTTCTTTTTGTTTAGGCCTTTGGTATCACCACCACTATTGCAAGGGTGCAATGCCTCTTTTTCCTTACTCTCAGCTTCTCTGTGTATGATCGGAACATAGTTCTTAGCCGCTGCTGGTTGTGCCACCACTCCATCTTTCTCTCTAGCTATCCCGATTGTGCCCATGTTGGGCCACTGCCCCCTCCTTTCCTCGATTTTGAAGAGCCATGGGAGGGCTCTGTTTCGACCAAAAGAAATGATTAAAGGAGAGAAAAAAGAGAGAGATAGAGAGAGAAAATAAATAAATAAATAAATAGATAAATAAAGAAGTAATTAATTAATTAATTAAATGATGTTAATAACGTTAAATTGGGGAAACCAACCCTGAATCCTTTTTCTAATTGGGCTTCAATCTGATTAGATGTAGACTTGACCCTCTACTAATCGACTTGATCCACATGGATTGGGTACAAACCATTACCTAGATCGAGACCATAAGTAGACCCAGACCAAGCCTATATCGAGAGTCTCTCTTTCTTTTCATCTAATTTTCTCAATTGAAGGCTAGTGGCTTTGTTAATTCATTTGATCAGAGCCTTCATCATCCAAGGAGTGCCGGATATCGAGTCACGTGCCACTTTTGGATTTGATTATCGGTAATTTTTTTTATTTGCCATTTTGTTAATTCATTTGATCAGAGCCTGCATCCTCGCACGTATCTCCTCCGTTTGGACTTTATTTGGACTGTTCTTAGGCTCGTTGGATTCTATTCGTTGTCTTGGATCTCGTTCTAGGCTTATTATGGATTGAATCTCAAGATATTTTTTCAACAATCTTCACCTCGACTCGATATTCGACCTCTACCTATCTCTGAGAGGCTATGATCCATCTCGCCCCATGCCCTGGGGCACGCTTATTGTCTCATGGATGGGCAAACATGGCAGTTGAGCCAGGCTGCTCGATCTCACCGCCATCATGGGCTATGTCTACTCTGACCAAAGATCTACTCGAAAAAGTCTCCTATAACAATAGAAACTTCACTCTACGATGTTGCCTCTTGTCCTCCCGAGTCTCTCATCCTATGCCCGCTCCACTTGCATTTGGAGCTCCATCTCGTGCTAGACTCTCCTTGACTTTTGAAGCTCCAACTCATATTGGGCTCCCTGTCAGATAGTAATTTTCTCCTCTGATCTTCTTTTCCTCCAATATCACCCTATCATCATTCATGTTTAGGTTCCATCACCAACTACCCATCTGTAGTCGTTTGAATTCAGTCTGCTCAGTGAGATAAGATTTTATTTGAAATTGGATATATATTGGATCTCCTCCAATCTCCTCACTGCACCATCATGTGTCCTCCAGCTAACCATCCCGGTGCTTTTGATTGCATAGCTCGATCCATCCAGCAGATGAATAGTGCCCTCATTGCTCTCCAAGGAGTCACATAGTTTCTCTCTGCAACATATATGATAGGCACATGTAGAATCTAAAATTCACTACTGAAAAAAATAGATACCTCATCAGATATCAACAGGACATCATCTTTGACTTGCTACTGGCCGTTACTATAGCAGCCCTCGTCCGATCTTTGAGTTGAAGATAATTTCTGACACGATGTCCCAACTCATCATATCGGTAGCATCTGATCTTGCTAGGATCCCGTATCTTAGATTTGGATCATTCTCCTTGCAATCCTTTACCACTTCATCTGCTGCCACCCGCTCTTTCAAAAATCATAAAAGCTGAGCTACTGCCGCTTGAGCTCAAAGCTATATTTTTTTCTTCTGAGAACTTCGTTCTGGAGAATCATCATGGTGATCTCGTCCATCTTAATGATACTTTTTTCTACTAAAAGAGTAGTCACCAAAGACAAATATGAAGGAAAAAGCGATGCTAGCAAGACTGACACCCTAGTCTTCTCCTCAACCTTCTCACCCACACTGAGAAGATCGGGGAGAATCTTTTGAAAGTGGTTGAGATACTTCTGCATGCTTTGTCCTTCATCCATCTGTAGTTGGTAGAATTGCCTCTATAAGAAAAGAGCATTGGTGAGGAACTTCGTTATGTATAACTCCTCGAGCTTCGACTACAGCATCATCGGAGAAGTCTCGCCAAGTATATGAATCACCACCTCATCCACCAAGTACATGTAGATAGTACTCACCGTCTGCATCTATAGCCGCTCCTAGGTCTTCTCCTCTATGGTGATCAGTTTTTTCTCATTCAAGAGAGCATCGATCAATCCATGTTGGATGAGCACATCCTTCACCCTCACTTTTTAGAAGAAAAATTGCTCTTTCCGTCGAACTAGTTGATCTCCATCTTGATTGTGCTTGTCTTCTTCATCTTCTATCTCGATCAACAGCACCTCTATCTGGATCACCTAATACCACTTGTCCACAATAATCAGGCTCTAATACCACTTGTTGGGATAGATCCCTCAATTGCAGAACATGGATCACCCGCCTAAGATCACAATAACATCCAAAAATTGGATGTTGATACCACAACAAAAAAAAAAGAAAAAAATAACAAACAAACACAATAAAAATACATGGATCGGCTTTAAGCCTACCTCTATGGGACGTGCAAGCTTCACTATGAGAGAAATAAAATAAAGAATATAAGAAAAACTCATCACTCAATCTTTGTATAAGAGTCAATCAGCAAGAAATTCTAAAATCCTCACAAAAGCTCTCTGAAATCTCTCAAGAAGTCTCTCTGTATGATCAGGACGTCACTAGCTACCCAACGTAACATACGACTCGTCAATCGGAGTTATATAGACTCCAAAAATCCTAAAAAGTGTTTCACTAGGAGATCGAGTCTAGATCAAACTCCAGATTCTATCCAGACTGTTCGATCATGACTGACTCAAATCGTGGTCATCCGATTGCATGCTATAATGCTTCCCATCTCCTGATCAAACTCGAAAATGATCTGGGCCGTCCGATCATGATCGGCTCGCTCTAGAGCCATCAGATCGTGTAGAATAAGTCCGTGAACTGTGTGGAGACCGTGGCTAAACAGTGCCTCCATGAACCGATTGTGCACCAGACCTCTTAGCATGTGCCACATCATCCCCTCTCATCGCGTGCTCACCCGCACGCGTTTGGACTATACGAGCACCCAATGGACCATGCACTACCGTTTGGGCCTGGGCCGCATGCCCATGTGCTGGGCCACGCCTTGCCAGGCCATGTACTACAGGCGGGCCTGTATGTTGGGCCGTGCCCTACAAGCGGGCCGCACGCCTGTCGGCCGCGCCCGCGAGCCTGGGCCTCTTGTTGGCCTACATCCTCGCACGTATCTCTTCCATCTAGATTCCGTTTGAGCTATTTTTGGGCTCATTGAATTTCGTTCGTCATCCTAGACCTCGTTCTAGACTTATTATAGATTGAATCTCGAGGCACTTTTCTCAACAGTCCTAGTATAAGGTTCACCCTCATGTTGAAAAGATTGTCCTAGGCCTATATCGATGATTGAATAATTTTAGATCTGATTTTTGTTCATATATGAGATGTATGAATGCATGCTTAGATCTGAAAATTAATTTTAAGATCTTAATTTAATATTTCATGCAAGTAATTTAGATATGAAATTTAGATTTTAGATCTGAAATTAAACTTTATGCATGAGGGATTGGACATGGGTAAATTAAATTAGGTCAGGTAAATAGATTACATTTGGATTAATGATTTGAATATAATGGAACTTAATCCATTGGAGCAGTTGATCAAACTAAGTCAAGAGTTGATTAGGATTAGGTCAAGAGTGCTCTAGATCAAACCAATAGTTATAGTTGGTTGAGTCAATTGAAATCTATATGTTAAATCGATTGACCTAAATGACCTGATTCGGCTCAGTGGCTCGAGCTTAAATCATTTAAGCTAACCTATTTGAAACCAATTAATGAATTGGTGTCTAAGGCAAGTGCTTGAAAGGTGGTTACTTAATCAGGACCCTTGATCCTATCAAGGGGGTGCCTCCCACCAATCTTCACTTATCTGGCCAATTTGGTGATTGGATTTTGAATAAGATTGCTTGATGGTTTGGTTTAGCCCATACCAATTAGATTAGTCATAGTGATGACTAATTAGATGAGATCTGAATCAAAATCTTCTCGCACAATATTAAGTCTTGCGGTCTTCCACCGTTGTAGATGTGCGAGCGTGCAACTGGTGTTGATTGTTCTCGATTGGTTATAGTAGTTCAGTTGTACCAAAAATATGCAACCACTCTATAGTATTAGATGCTCTAGAATAGAGATAGAGTTGGGCCCAATATCTGTCAGGTGAGAAATCCAATGACGGCTTTGCATCCGTTATGAACGGTGGGTCTGACTTAATTAAGGAGTATAGTCAATATCTGTCAAGTGAGCCTACATGACTTAGAGACCGAATCACTGTATCATCCTTGAGAAGTATTGGATAAGAGTTATTCGCTCATCGGTGTAACATGTTACCAATATCTATCGATGAGATGCACGTACATCGATGGAACCATAGTATCCACTAAGAATCCTTATTGTATTAGGATTTTCATTTCTTCATCCAGAGAGTCAGAGATCCAAAAAATAATGGAAACCCATTTATTTCTAACAATTCCTAGAACAAATATAGGTTTAAGTATAAATATCTAACTAAAATCTCTTCTCTTCACAGTTTAACCATGTCAGCTCCAAATCTTTTAGCTCGTATCCTAGAGTCCAACCGTCTGACCAGTGTCAACTTCAAGAATTGGCTTAGAAATCTCAAGATAGTCTTGATCTCAAAAAAATAGGGTATATACTTGACCAAGACTTTCTGCCTTATCAAGCCGTCCTAATGCTGAACAGAGGAGAGCACAGGAGAAGTAGACGGATGATGACAATCAGGTTAAGTGCTATATACTGGCTTCGATGTCAAATGAGTTATAGAGCCAGCATGAGCACATACCTACTGTCAGGGCTATAATCACTCATCTACAAAAGTTGTATGGTGAGCAGAGCCGAACCATATATTTTGAAGTGTTAAAGAGACTCTTCAATTCCAAATACGTGAGGGGTGGTTGGTCTACGATCATTGTCTGCCAATGATCAAGGACTTAAAGGAGCTTGAGAAGCTCAGCTTCACGATGTAGAAGAAATTGTAAGTGGATCTGATCCTGCAATCTCTTACTAGTTTATGTGGTCAATTTATAGTAAATTTTCATATGAGCAAGTTGGACTGCACCCTACCCAAACTTATCAACATGTTGGTAACTACAGAGGCAACCTTAAAAAATTCAAGGGGCTCCATTCTTACTGTAGAGTAGGCTTTTTCCTCCAAAAGAAAGTCTTCTAGGAAGAAGAAGAATAAGTCTGTGGAGAAGCAGAAGAAGGAGAGCATGCTGAAGAAGGACATTTCGAAGAAGGTTGTAGATAAAGAAAATATTTTCATGATTAGAATGATGGCCATTAGAAGAGAAATTGTCTGTTGTACCTGGAGAGTCTGAAGATCAAGAAGGATAACAAAACTTTAGAAAATATGCTCGTTATTGAATCTGACCTAACGATTTTCTCTATGTCTAGTTGGATATTAGACTCTAGTTCAAGTGCTCACATATGTATTTTTATGTAGGATTTAGTAGATAGTAGAGGGTTGAGATATAGTAAGATGATACTTCAGATCGATAATAGAGCAACGATTGTTGCTGAAGCCATTGAAATCTATCCTCTTCAACTATCATCAGGCTTTAGATTAATTTAAAAACTATTATTTGTACCTATAGCTAATTGAAACTTGATTTTGTATCTGTACTAGCACAGAAAGACTATGTATTTAATTTAATAAAATTATTGTTCAATTTATTTGTGAAATAAATTGATTATATGTAGTCCTCTTATTGACAGTCTTTATCACCTACATGTCGATATGTGTGTGAATGTAAACGAGCAATTAGTGAATGCAGTAAGAAATAAATGATTTAGAGATGACGTTAACCACAAGTACATGTGGTACCTTAAACTTGATCATATAGGAGAGGATAGGATCAATAAATTGAAAAAAAAAGTATCTTAGGCTCATTGAATTTTGAATCATATTCAGTTTGTGAATCCTATCTTCAAAAAAAAAGATCAAGTTATCCTTTGTGGGATATAGAGAAAATGCCACTAAGTTCTTTGCCCTGATACATATTGACGTGTGTGGCCCATTTGATGTGCCAACCAGAAGTGGTTGCCACCACTTCATTACCTTTATTGATGATTTTTCACAGTATGGATATGTGTTTCTGATGAGATACAAGTCGAAGCCTTTGAAAAGTTCAAGAAATTCAGTAGTGAAGTAGTCACTACAACAAAATAAGTTATTAGTAACAAAAACTTTTCATCGCTAATAATCCATTTTCATCAAAAATTTTGATCGCCAATAATTCATTGCAAATAATCCCATCGTTGATAATATTTTACGATGAAAAAATTTTTTTATCACTAATAAATGATATTTGCGATGAATTTTTTTCATTGTTAAAAAATAAGATGAAAAATTTAATCTAAAAAAGGTATTTGCGATGAAAAAATCATCAGTGATAAATAAAAAATTAATAACGATGAATTATTTCATCGCTATTAATTTAAAAGTTTTAGCGATGAAAATTTACGTCACAAAAAAAATTTTTACAACGAAAATAAGTCGTCACTATTAATTTAATAAAAATAAATAAATTAAATAATATTAGTGATGAAAATTTTTATCATAAATAAGGTAATTTTTATGAAAATTGATGTTGCTAATAATTATTTACGATAAAAATTTTC
>KE504995.1:556840-573189 GCA_000441515.1 Elaeis oleifera | reverse complement strand
CCACCTCCGGTTTAGACTTCTTTTGCAGGTCCCGGCGGCGACCGCGGCACCCTCGACTCCAGCATCTCCGACGCCGGCGGATTTTTGCAGCAACAGGATTGGCGCTAGAGGAAGGGGCTGTATCTTCGCAGTACCTTGTTCTTAAGGAGCGCTCAACGGAATCGCTCTCGACTCCAGCATCTCCGACGCCGGCGGATTTTGCAGCAATAAGAGACAATCTATTAAATGCTCCCACTTTTCATATAATTCTTTCTGATCAGAAAACTAGTAGGGATAGGTAGATCAGACTGAGGCTTACGAAGGGCCAAATCTAAGTTTAGACATCCTTGGATAATAAGAAGCTGCTCATGCCAATCAAGATAGTTAGATCCATTCAGTGTATGAATGTTAGATAGATACGATGAGAACGAAGTAGAGGTCATAGCTATAAATAAAGAATATGCTTATAATTACGATCATGATGTAGATTTCAAAATATAACTCTACTAATAACACTTATTATACAACTATAAAATATCTTTGAACAAGAATCATAGCATATAATAAGTGTTGCAACTAATTTAATCACAAATCTAAATATAATAAATAATGCCAGGGCATGCATTACATAAATCATAAATATGAAAATTTTATAATCAACAATAATATGAAATATGTAAGCAAGAATAATAATTATGGCATGAATACATAATTTATATTTAAACTATGATCCATCATTTTAGTTATACTTTCAGTGGTTTAATTAACTACGATTACAAAAATTCAAGATTATTTTCATCTTTGGGTGTAGAACTTTTTATCTTTATGCAATTTAAGTTAGTCAATCTATTGTTGTTAATTTTGTATCTAATTACAGTCACTTTTGGATCAACTATAATAGATCTTTATATAATTTAAATTATAATAAGAGAAAAATTATTAGCCCTCAATGACTCAGCTACCCAAAATCCATAGAGTGTTTCGGGCCCGTGGGGGCTACGCAAAAACACACTTGAACAATGTAATAATGAGTGAAATTATCAAATAAATAATTATTTAAATTATTTAAATATTTTATTACATATGAAGATCTTAATCAAAATATTTTTCAAGCCATCATGAGTCCAACGATTCAAAAATCATTCAAATCGAATGAAAAATAAGCAAGTTATAGTGATTTTATCAAAATTTTAATAATATAGGACTTAACCATAAATCCTAGACAAAAAAAGGGTTTTCTGTAAAATAGTTGCTTTGAAATGGTGTCTGTCAAAAATCGATAGGGACCTTAATGTAATAAAACTATTCTTCAAGGTGTTATTTGTAAAATAGTTTAAATAATCTCAGATCGAGACCAGGTTTGGGTCTGATCTGAAATATTAATATACTATAAGAAAATTGATTATTAGCGATAGTCAGATGCCATCACTAATAATAGACATGTCGTTGCTAATGGTATTAACAACATAAGCCGTCGCTAAAAAATCATCGAAAAAAGCTCGATGCTGAAGGTGCATATTAGCGATGGCAAAAATACCATCGCTAATAACTAGTAGTAGCGACGGTAATTAGTGACTGCTTTCCATCGCTTCTAATATTTTTTAAATTAATTTAAAAATTTAAAAATTAGCGATGGTTTCCTCCATCTCTAATAAGTCACCGCTAATAGTTATTTAGCAACGGCTTTGTCGTCGCAACAGCTGTCACTAATAATAATTTTTTAAAAATTTAGTAATTATATTTATTAAGATCTATTATAATTTAATTAACAAGCAATTATATTTATTAAAATCTATTATAATTAAAATAACAAGCAACATATATTTATGTTCATTATAATAACTAACATAACTATCACCATCATAAATAAAAACTAATATTATATATTACATGAAAATTAAATTGTACAAATAATATTGCTCAAATATCAAATACATTACATCAAATTAAAAAAAATCAACGAAAATCCTCCTCCTCCTGCTCCTATACATTCTCTGCAGTAGTAAGTGAATGAGAGCCGGATGTTCCAACATCCTATAACGAAAAAAATAAATATTATTAATAACTTTAGAACTAAATCAATTGAAGCTGTAAAACTAAGTAATTGATGTGCCTTAAGTCTAATTATTTATGGAGAGATATATTTTGATATACTACTCTGATTTTCGAATGGATTATTCTTACACATTTCATTTGATGATACGGAGCTATAGACATCTTCAGCTAGTACTCCATCAGATGACTAAGTTGAATTTTGATCCCCTGTGTACTCCCTCCCATCTGCTTAAAGCTTAAATCGACATGAAAGGATATATTTCGATATACTCCTTTAATTTTGAACAGATTATTTCTACATATTTTATTTGATGATAAGGAATTACAGATATCCCTGACCCATCCATCAAATGGTAGATTGAATTTTAACCCCCTAGGTACCCCTCCTTCCCATCTCAAGCCTAAATCAATATGAAGGGGTATATTTTGATATACTCCTCTAATTCTCGAACAGATTCTTCCTACATATTTTATTCGATGATACGAATGTATCTACATCTCCATCCCATCTATCAGATGGATAGATTGATCTTTGACCCCAGATCTTCTTTCTCCAACTCAAGCCTAACTTTGTGAAGCTTCTAAATATAAAATTTAAAATAAGTAAAGAAATTTATTAATATTGCTTGACTTACCTACTGTAATGACTGTGATAATGAGCTTAGCTGATCGTGCAGATGTGGATCTTAGAGAATCTCAATAATTATGTCATAGACGGCATTTTGAAAGCCCTGAGGTTGCTGGCCAAAAAGTCTTGGCACGACCTCCTCGACATGCGCATCACTCCACATCTGGATCATCGAGGCCTGAGAGGAGGACGTCGAAGATCAGTGAGCTATTGAAAGATCGAAGCTATGCCCGAACCCATTACTCGGCTCCTACTCACCCCTCCAGTGGCCCTAAGCCAGTCTTCGAGATCAAAGAGGGGATGAGAGGATGGGTCCTCATTGTGCCGTGCTACGGCATATTTCATATAATCCATCTATACAGTTTAAAAATTATTAGTGCTATTATACATATCAGTATATATAAAATTTAATAAATAATCTTTTAAGTTATCGCGATCCGTCTGGATCTAGAATTTAAGTAATCACTGATCATCCTAGACTAGTGTGTAGCCTTCGACAACTGCAACTGTCATGGTATATGATCTAGCTGCTGTGTCTACAATAAATAATAAAATTAAATTAATAAAATAAATATATGATCAACTAAATATGAGATTAATATAAGTTAAAATTTTATCAATCTATTTGTTATAATATGTGTGCCAACAGGAGCCACCGATGTGCTTGATCAGATCCTGCTTGGTAGTCTAATTCTGTCGAACCCTCTGTCGTCTACTGGAGTACTTCTCACTATTCTGTACTGGTCATAGAGGGCCCTCCATAGGTCCTCCCACATCTAGTAATCCGTGAAAGACTTTTAGTTCGATGGTGACTTGGAACTAGATCACTCAATGGAAGACTATCTGAGGTGGTACAGCCCATCCCGGAGCCTACATATGGTGACCTCCTTGAAGGTCCGATGGTCGGCCTCCTCATCTCGAGGAGTCTTGAATCGGTAGTATGACTGCAAATAAAGGATGTATGTATTAATAAATAGAATGCAAATATATCGCGAATTTAAAAATTAAACATCTTTGACTTACCATGAACATCTTCCATGCAGCATCACGAGCCTTCGATGGCCAACTGAAGAACTTGTTCATTGGCTCCGACATCAATCGTCGGATGATCCTGATAATCACAGAGACACCTCAGGCTCCCTAAATGTCCTGCATACTTAATTTTGAACAATAAATGTTGATTTTAAAATGATTAAAATTTTTAAACATATTCCTCAAATATCTAGTACTTACGAATGGTTCTGAATATACATAAGCTCTCCATCCTCGGGTCGAGTCAGAGGTGCCGCGAGCCGAGTGGGTCTTCTACTATGGCATCGAGCCTAAGAGCTAGCTGCTGCTTTGTATGACTATGAGGTCAATGATGACCCCACATCATTCGAATGTAAATAATGATCAATTATGAATCTGTTATTCTTTAAAACAATTTGAAGAGTGATGATATATTGTGAAACCCAAAGATTTGTGAGAAATGGTACAAATATGGGTTACAGTTCTTAATTTGAAAAGCTTAATGATGCTGAAGTGTCTCTCTAAAATGTTTAAATGTTGATTGTGTCTTCAACTTCCAAGGAGATGGTTTGATATAGTTGGAGGCCGTAGAAGCATATGACTGTGCAATCATGGATGTGCGCGTGCACACATGACAGATGAATGACTTAAAACTAATTTGTTTATGTTCTTTAGTTGTGCTCGCAATATTAGCCAGCTACTATCCTTTGAACACCATTCTAGTTACAATGCAACTGAAGTGTGAATGTATATGTATATGCATATTATACATATGCTTTACCATGAAAACGCTCTATATTCGAGATTATTACTGAGGCTGTCTTAATCTGAAGGCTTTGTCTAACACATACACAATAACAAACTTTGCTTTGCACCTTGGAATCATGCTTTGTCTCTGTTAGCTTTCTATGATAAAGAATATTCTTAGGGTTTGTCTAACACGCACGCAAGCAAATTCTAGTCAGGGACATCGAAATGGCTATGGACTTTTGAAATTAATATGCCTCTTAGTGGCAGAATGCGAGAATTGCCTCCAGACCCATCAAACGAAGAGCTCACTAAAAAATTCATGGTGTATGATGTTGTTTTCGGAAACATTTCATAGTGCATTATATTATATATGCTCCTTCCAAATGTCCAATGCAACTTTTAAACTAGACTAGAAGAGCTCACTAAAAACTTCTGCTAATAGTTATTTAAAAAGGAAATTCAAGGGAAAACAAAAAGCCTGCAAGTGGCCTATTCTTTTCCTAAGAGTATTACACAAATGTGTAAAATTACACAATATTCAACTCATAGCATCACAGCTTGCTATCGCATTTATCATGCATCCACCCAGGACTTCAGATGTTGGGCACTGGTAGTAGAGTCTTGATAGCTTCCAGATGAGTCACCGCATCTTTTGTCTCCATGCGCTCTCCTGGTGACTCCCTGGCGCATGAAAGACCAATTGCAAGCACAGCAATCAAGCATCTTTCAATCCTCTCACCTGCTGGGCTTCCACCTTGATTTATATGCAGCATTTCTTCACTCTCTTGTGAAACAAGGATGGATCCACAATCATGGTAACCTGGGATCCTTTCGAGAGTTCGTCCTCAACAAATTTTTGAAGAGTAAGACCATCTTTAAACATGTCGTCTGTGGGTCTCTTCCCAGTAAACAACTCGAGCATGAGGATCCCATAACTATAAACATCACTTTGAACAGAGACTTGGCCTCCCATCCCATGCTCTGCAATGAATTCATACATTCAAAAAACTAGTCATAATTTAGAAGCTTAAGAGATTCTGATCTTCGAGCTTGAAGGAATACGGGAAGAGAAAAGAAAGGAAATATAGCAAGATCTAAAGACCTGGGGATACTGTCTTTACCTGGAGCAATGTATCCGATAGACCCCTTTATAGCAAATGTACTAGTACTAGATAGATCTGTTGATAACTTGTCGGTGCTTCTAGTGAGGAATTTTGCTAGCCCGAAATCTCCCACATGAGCAGTCATGCTATCATCAAGAAGAATGTTGCTTGGCTTTAAGTCACAATGAATAATTGGTATCTCGCAGTGGTTGTGGAGGTAGTTCAGCGCAGCAGCCACATCAATTGCTATGTTCAGCCTCTGGATGAGGCTTAGTTTCTTCGAATAAAATTTCCCGTCTGATGGTGGGTGCAACCACTTCTCTAGGCTCCCATTAGGCATGAACTGAAACACTAGAGCCCTAAAATCATTGCCTCTGAAATCAACACTTGCACAAGTTGTCAAGATTTTTACAAGGTTGCGATGTCGGATGTTTCTCAAGGCCTCACACTCTGCCATGAAAGTCTTGAAAGCTCCTCGCAGTTGGAGGTTAAGTACCTTCACCGCAACAGTTTCACCATCACTCATAATCCCTTTATATACAGAACCAAAAGTTCCCCGGCCAATCAGATTATTGCATGAAAAGTCATCAGTTGCTTTCATCAACTCCTTGTAAGAAACTCTTTTAAGTAGATCCATCGAGGGAGTCGCAAACGAAGATTTCTTTGAGTTTCTTTTCAAATAACAGGTGATGAACAAACTAGATAACAGGACCAATAACGAGATTCCACAAACAACTGGGACAATTACTTTGAGCACAAGGGACCTCTTCTGTTTTGATGTTTGACTTGGACACGCGGGCAAATGCAAATCCGAGATACCCCCACATAATTTGTCATTCCCGAGTATGGAAACTGCACTAGCATTCTTGAAGACTCCCTCCTTTGGCACTTCACCATCAAGATCATTGAAGGATAGGTTTACATGTTGCAAATAATGTAGGTCTGATAGAAAATGTGGAAGGGCCCAGACAAATTATTGAGTGAAAGATCCAACACTCTGATGCCCTTTAAATGGTCCAGTGATGAAGGAATGAATCCTTGAAAGAAGTTCCCTTCTAAATAGAGGTATTCCAACACCTGACAATCTCCAATTGTTGCTGGAATTTCACCTGACAACCTATTGTGGGAAATATTCAGAAGCTGAAGATTCTGCAGCTTGCCTACTGAAGTTGGAAGTGGCCCATCCAAGAAATTGCTGGATAAGTCCAGAAAATTCGATAAGGAGGAAAGGCTGAGGACTTCTCTAGGGATGGATCCACTAAGGCGATTACTAGAAAGGTCTAGTGTGTTCAGAATCTGACAGTTCCCAAGACTCACTGGTATGTCTCCTTGCAAGTCATTCCCATCTAAATAAAGCTCATTTAACTGGGCGAGGTTGCCAATGGAGGTGGGATAGCCCCGAAATTGTTGCTAAACAAGAGTAGAGCTTCGAGTTTACTAAGTTTTCCAATGGAATCAGGAATGCTGCCACTAAGTATGTTCTCATTAAGGCCCAATATAGTCAGATTCACCAAGTTCTCAATTCCAGGAGGAATGGTTCCATGTATCCGGTTTTGCCCCATGGTTAACCTATAGAGCTCGGTCGAAAGATTGGCTATTGAGGTGGGCAACGTGCCACGAAGATCATTGTCAGCTAGGCTCAAAAAACCTAGTTGACTACAGTTTTTCAGGGAGGAATAAAAGCCCAATCATTGGCTTCTTCAGCCTTCAATCTGTTCCCCCATAGAGAAAGCCAAGAGAGATTTTGCAGGCTTCCAAGATTTTCAGGTATCCCTCCGCTGAATTTGTTGCCACCAAGATCGATCAGTTGAAGTCCTGAAGCATTTGCTAGCGAGATTGGAATTGGTCCTTCAAGCTGGTTCCGGACCAGGTTAAGCTGCAGGAGGTCAGGAAGAGCGTTGCCGATATCAAGTGAAAGTGTTCCTGATAGCAGGTTGTCTACAGCACTCAAGGTTTGCAAAGATGAGATATTGTAGAGCGACAGTGGAATGGTGCCGGATATTCTGTTGTCGGAAATTTCAAAAACTGGAGGCTGGTGAGGTGGCCTAGGTCCTCCGGAAGGTGGCCTTGGAGATTATTTTCGACAGTTCCAGAACGACAAGATGCGAGAGATTGGAGAATGATGGAGGGATTGCTCCAACAAGCCTATTCCAAGAGAGATCAAGATAAGCGAGAGACTTAAGGGCTCCACTGAAGGAGGGATGATCCCAGTGAGATTGTTGCTCGCTAGAATGAGAACAGATAGAGCCTGAATTCTACCCAGCGACGATGGAATACCTCCAGCAAGACCATTGCTTGATAAATCAAGATAACGGAGAGAGAGGAGGTCTGTGAAAGAAGGTGGTATGGGCCCCACGAGGCTGTTCGTTGAAGGTTAAGATAGACAAGAGAGGAGAGGTTCCCTAGGGAAGGCGGCATCTCTCCAATAAGCCTGTTGCTCGACAGATCGAGTTGCTGGAGAGACGAAAGGTTTCCTAGTGAAGGTGGGATGGCACCGGCAAGCCCATTGCTGCCTAGATTCAGCACGGTGAGCTGGGAAAGAGAACCGAGTTGGATGGGAATGTTCCCCAGGAGCAGGTTTTCGGTCAAGTCCAGGTGTAAGAGGTTCCTGCACTGGCTTAGACTGGAGGGGATGGGCCCACCCAAGGAGTTGAAGCTCAGGTTGAGGTCTTTGAGGTGACGTAAACGGCCGATGTCCGAGGGGATGACACCGCCAAGGCTGTTGCCGGGGAGGTGGAGTCGAGCAAGGAAGGTGAGGTTCCAATGGAAGGAGATATGGAGCCTCCAAGGCTCATGGACTCGAGGACTAAGGCGACGACCCTCTCCTGGTGCCGAGGACTGCAGGAACGCCAGCCCACCTACAGATGGACATAGTTCCATTCCACGACTTCAAGGATCCTTTGAGGTCGTGGGTTGTTGCTGCCTTGAAAGCAAGCAGAGCGAGCCGCTCGGCTTGGCTTCCCGAACACTGAGGAAAGAGAGCAGCTTGGAGAAGGAAGAGGAGGAGGAGAGGCCAACGTACCTTGGAGCTGAGGGTGAGTGCTTCTGGGAGATCCATTACTAAGATTTGGAATGAAGTGTTGGAGAGGAGGAGAAGGTAGAGGCAAGTTATTGGAACACCAGATGAGGTGGGTGGGCTGCAGTCGGTTTGGAAGTGCCCGGCAGCTCGCTACAAATAGGAAGTGCATTGTTTTGCTTAAACTTTAAACCGGACTTTCATGCAACACGTGAAGTGAACTCTTGAGGGAGTTGACTTTTTCTTTCTTAATTAAACTGAATTAGTTAAATCATTTTACAATAGAAATATCTATCAAAGCTGTCCGTATATAGAGTGGATCCAAAATCAATGGGCCGGTCGGACTAAGTGATATCCAAGTCAAAACAGTTGAAGGAGAACCGTGAATGGGCGGTCAAAAAAATAAAAAAAAATAAAAAAAGCAAACAATGGAAGAAGAACCATGATTGAGACACCAAAGCACTATGTCGGCTGTGGTTTTTACGCTTTGAAATGGTCCTAACATTAGTTGCTCTAGATTCGCCTTGATAGGCTGAACAAATGTTTCCACACGCTTTTGGGGAAAGCATGCCCATAGCATTAATAATCTAATTCTGCCTGTTTCATCGATTTTGACTTGCAATTCCTTTAAGGCGCACACATAATTCAGCCTCCAAAGACAACTAGGGGCCAAAATCCACAATTTGGAAAACATGGAGAATTTGGCTGCACCAAGGAAGGAACTAAAATTAACTTAAGAGAAAATTATAGTGGCATCCCTTAAAATTTGATCCATTTATACTTAGATCTTAAAAGAAAAAGTTTCAAATAGACTCCAAAACTTTATAAATATTATTAAGAGCTCCAGCCATCTGTCTTCATTTTAATAGTGTCAACTAAAAAGGAGTAACAACTAAAATATTCTTAATTCTTTTTAACCATCGGGGTTTTGATTTTTAGGGAAAAACTATCAGAGCCCTTTCTAATTCCATTGGAAGGCATTTATCATCTTAATCGATGGCAGTCATCCGATTTCATCTCCACATCCATTGAGAAATTTGAAATGATCGGAATCCTCACAAACCATCGGTTCATTAGTATGATTTTCTTAACAAATTCATCGATTTCAAGAGGTAATTTTGAAATTTCTTGTGTTTGTGCTTGAAAGGGATTTTGTCATTGTTTAAAGTTGTTTGTGCTTGATAACAATGAATTTATTATATTTTCATGCTTCCAATTTATTTGTATTTGATAATGTATACGATTTCTTGAATTTTATTGTCAGTTTCAAATTATGGTTTGTATGAAATTATTGTTTTAGGGGCCACTATTCATATGCATTATTGGGATTCTACTTCAGCAAAGTTGGGAATCTTTTCTTGCGGCCATTGCCTATATGTATTGGAGGGCATTTGCTACCTTAGTATAAGGGGACAGTAGACCTAAAGAACTTAGAAGTGGTGAAGGGAGGGGACCACTACACCATCTCAAATCCTAAAACTTTGGTATGACAGGAAGGTAGCAATCTATGTCCATATGGACTGTTAGAGTAGTTAAACTATAGTGATCCACTGTAGAAGCCATATAGATTGTTAACCTTGTATTTAATATAGTTCATATGCATTTAATATTATTTTATTTATTTTAATATTTTATACATTATCATTTTTATTTATTAATTTTTTATAAAAATCTTAAATTATTTTTAATCTAAATGATAACTATGAATGAAAAATTAAAATTTATTATTTATATTTTTGTTGGTATGAACATTGTATAACATATATTATTTGGGACAATCATTAAGTAATGAAAATAGTATTGTTATCTAAGTTAAATATTACTGTTGTTATAGGCAAAAGAATTCAACATATTATGACTTTAAATATGAAATAATACATTATATCACTGAATAAAAAATATTGATTATAGGAATAATGCATTACCTTCTTTTTCTATTTTTTCCCACAAAATTCATCTTAGATATGAAAGACTGAACTAATTTAAAAATAATCATTTAATAATTAATTACATCATGCAAGCTAGGGACAAGCCAATTATTACTTATCTACAGACTATTAAAAGGCTTCTGACGCAGAGGTTCTAAGCAAAGAGACAAGCTGCATTGAAGTATAATGGTTCTATATATCCTAAGATTCAAAAGAAAGTTGAGTTAGTAAAGTTGTAAGTCGTGCCATATCACATGGGGTAGAGACAGTAGTTTTGACGTGAACCATTATGATTGTATTTATATTGTTGACCTTGAGAAAAAACTTGTGGATGCATGAAGTTTGAGTTGATTGGTACACTATACTGTCATGTAGTGGCAATGATCATGTTATCTAGAAAAGAAGTTGAGCAATATATAGATCATTGGTACATCAGAAAGATCTTCATATATATAAGAGCATACAAGTTAGTTATCAATCATATACCTAGTATATAGTTATAGAAGCCCTTTTTTTGAGCCACTAGATGTACCTCTACATATAAGACCTCCTAGCAAGCCAAAGAAGTCAAGAAGAAGGGAAGAGGATGAGGTGCAGGACTCTCACAAGATAAGAAAGACTGAAGGCAGTCTTAGGTGTAGCAGCTGCATGCAGTGGGGGCATAATGCTAAGACTTACAAAGGTCTTAATTAAGAAGATAATTTTTTTATGAAAGTAGCTCCGAAGAAGAGGATAGCTTTACCTAAACAAAAGAGCACTTCATCTGATGGTACATCAAAGAAAAGAAAAGTTCAAGGAAGGTAATGAAGAACACCAACAGAAAATTTTTTGTAAAATTTGTTATCAAATTCATATATACTAAACATATTTCGTTTGTATTTTTAGATGGCAGCAAGAATTGAACAAGGAGTAGCAACATCAGCTTCGATAGCAGTAATCACCCCAACATCAACCTCAGCCCAATGACCTTGATATATATCATATTTAATCCTACTTTTTTGATGTGCGGTGTTATTTATTTTTTGAGATGTTTGTGTATTGATACATATATAGATTCATTCTATTGGGGAATACATGGCCGATACAATGCTTTTTATTATTTTATGCTGATATATACAAAGCTTTTTGATGTTTTCATGAGTATGTGGAATGATGCACAGCTATATTTTATTCAATGACTGATACATTTATATAGCCTTTTGTTGTTTAATGATTGAAATATGTATGTTGCCTCAAGAATTGATTTTGATGGTCACAAACCATTTGAGGAGACTACTAATGAGTTTATTATCCTTGAAAGATACTTTGATGTTGTTTCAAGTAATCCAAAAATGTTGAGTTTGTAAAGCTCCTTCAAGAGTATCAAAGTTGAAGTTTCTGTAAGTTGGAGATATTTTTGAAGCCTTTTGAAAGTGTCAAATTCATTCAAATTTATTTAAGAATATTTGTAATATTCTGTTAAGTTTCGGATCTTAAATGTATGAAAATTGGATTGAATAAATAGGACGATCTAACTGGGTCATCTCCTTTTATTGGGTAGCCGGTACGCACCTGTTTTGGCTTGTGGCATGCAGTGGGATGACTCATGGGTTGACCCCTGAGATCCTGAGATCAAAACAGAGAGCTTGATTTTCTGTCTGGCCAAATGAGATGACTCATGGGTCTATCCATTTCCAGTGAAGCATCCCATGGGTTGATCTATTCTGGGCGAATACTCGTAACGATTAATTTTCAGCCCATTTTTGATATATTTAATGTCAATTAAACATACTCTAACGGCTCTTAACCGACACTAAGACACTCTCAAGACTAAATGAGGACTATAAATGCTCTCTAGAGGTAGAAAATCAAGTAAAAATAAGCATTCAAGCTCAAATCCGTGAAAAAAAAGAAAACCTTAGAAAGAGAGGAAAGAAGCATTCAATCAGCTCACCAATCACTCTCCAGCTACATTCAAGTGTTCCAATCATTTGAGGATGTTCAGCAAAGGCTTCTACTCCTTAAGTATTATACTTTAATTATTTTTATTGTGCTCATTTAAGAAGCTGTTTGTGCTAAAATTTCTGTACACTCATCTTTTGCTGTTGTACATTAAGTTTGAGTTTTGGAAGGTTCTAAAACTTAGATAGGTTGATCTGAATCTGAAATCGGAGTGTTTGTGGGTTGGTTTGTATCCAAAAAATAAGTATTCTTACTAGGATAGCAAGGGTCGGTGTTATCCGACGAGTCATATTTTGGAGATCTTTTAGTGGATTAAAATTCTCAAGTAGAGACTTGGAGAGTGGATGTAGGTGCAAAGTTAGTACCGAACCACTATAAATCTCTTATGTTTGTTGTGCTTGCATATTTTCTTTCTTCTTGGTGCTCTATACTTGTTTATTAGTTAATTATGGTTGATTTTCTTTCTTTGATAATCAATTCACTCACTCTACAAGTATAGCACATTGCTTGTGAGCACTAATCATAAATTCTTTTAAAAGTCCAATTCATCCTCCCTCTTGGGCTCGATATCTGGGCAATAAGTGGTGTCAGAGCCCGATGCTCTAGCCCTTACCTGATTTAACCATCAAGAGCTAAAAATTTATGACAGTCCAATTTGGCACATCTCTAGCCGAGGGACAATCTACAAACTGACCTTCACTTTTCAATGGGTCTAACTACACCTATTGAAAAGCTCGGATGAGAATATTTATCCAAGTACTTAACTATGATATGTGGAGTATCATAGTAAATGGACCTCACACACCCATAAAGTTGATTGATGTGTGTCCCTCCCTAAGTCGGAAGGTGAATGAGATGAATTTGATAAGAAAATGACTCAGCTCAATACTAAAGCCATGAATGTCTTATATTATGTCTTAGATGCAAATGAATTTAACTATATTTCTACTTATAATTCAATCAAAGAAATTTGGGATAGGTTAGAAGTTACTCATGAGAGCACAAATCAAGTAAAAGAGTCTAAAATTAACATGCTTGTGCATAATTATAAATTATTTAAATAGAACCTGATGAGTCTATAATATAAATATTTACTCATTTCACTGATATCATAAATAGTCTAAAAAGTCTTGAAAAGTATTATTCTAATAGTGATCTTGTAAGAAAATACTTAGGTCTCTACCAAGATCGTGGGAGGCAAATGTCACGGCAATCAAGAAGTCAAAGACTTAAACATTCTATCTTTAGATGAGCTGCTTGGATCTCTAATGACCCACGAGCTGACCATGAAGCAACATTCTGAAGAAAAGACTAGAAGAAAGAAGATAATTGCTCTCAAATCAATAGCTTTAGAAGAAGAAGACTCAGGAAAATCAGAATCTCAAGAAAGAAGTAACCAAATTGAAACTAATAGTTGATAGATTTATCCTAAGCTTAAATAAACTACAAATGATTATTAACAATCAAAGGACAGTGTATGATAAGCTGGATTTGGCTATAATACTTTTAGAAATAAAATTTTGAAAAATATTTTTGTAAATGCATTTGCCAAATGTTACTTGTTTAAATATGGTAAGGTAGGTCATAAAGCTTATACATGCTTGTCAAATAAATTTGCTGGTACAAATATTAAGAAAATATGGGTTCCAAAAGGAACCATTATAACTAACCCAAAGGACCCAAGTTAGTTTGGGTACTTAAGTTAAAACTCTTGATTTTATGTGTGTAGGTGTATCTTGCATCCCAAGCAATAAAGTGAAAGTGGTATCTTGATAGCAGATGCTCAAGACCCATGACCAGTGATGAGTCTCAATTCGTCACGTTGGAAGCTAAAAATGGAGGGATAGTCATCTTTGGAGATAATGGCAAAAAAAAATTATCGATATAGATAACATTGGTATCACTCCCTCCACTTGTATTGAAAATATTTTGCTTGTAGACGGTCTTAAGTATAACCTTTTAAGTATTAGTCAATTATATGATAAAAGTTATAAAGTAATTTTGAATCATCCATGTGTATTGTAACTAGTCCTTTTGATGATAGCTCTAGGTTCATTGGATATAGGCATGGCAATATTTACATGATAGATTTGGATAATCTTTTTATGCAAAATATATAATATTTTGTGGCCATGAACATTAAAATTAATGAGACTAGTTGACTTTGGCACCGTAGGCTTGCATATATTAGTATGCACACACTATCTAAAATTATTAAAAAAGATTTGATTTATGGTTTGCCAAAGATAAGTTTTGATAAAGATAAAATTTGTGATGCATGCTAATTAGGTAAACAAACAAGAGTTTCTTTCAAACCTAAGAATATTGTTTCAACCTCTAAACCATTAGAACTTTTACTTATAGATTTGTTTGGTCCGACAAGGACAACTAGCCTAGGAGGTAAAAGATACAGTTTTATGATTATCGATGATTTCTCACGATTCACTTGGGTCTTGTTTTTAGCATCTAAAGATGAAGTATTTTTAGTATTTTTTAAATTTATCGAAAAATTTTAATAAAAAAATTTACTAATTATTTCAATTCGTAGTGATCATAGCACTAAATTTAAAATAAAGATTAAAAAATTTATGATAAAAAAATATAGATCATAATTTTTCAGCACCTAAAACACCTCAACAAAATGGGATAGTAAAAAAAAATAAAACTCTTGAAGAAATGGCCCATACCATACTATGTGAGGGCAAGCTCCCAAAATATTTTTGGACAGAAGTAATTAATACAGCATATTACATCTTAATCGTGCTTTAATAAGATCAATTTAAAAAAAATATCTTATGAATTATGAAAGATAGAAACCTAATATAAGATACTTTCATATTTTTGGTTGCCATTGCTTTGTTTAAATAATGGTAAAGATCACTTAGGTAAATTTGATATTAAATCTGATGAAGCTATCTTTCTTGGCTATTCCACTTCTATCAAAGCATTTAGAGTTTTCAATAAAGAATACTAGTAGTGGAAGAGTCAATTGATGTAGTTTTTGATGAACTAATGATCTTTCATCAAGAAAGAGAGAGGATGCTGATGATGCAGGTATCATAGAAGAAGGAATGAAAGAGCTCACCATCAATGACTCAAATGAGCAAAACAAAGATCAGTTGGAAGAAAATATGAGGATGAGAGCATCAATGATTAAAACATTCAAGAACAATCTTAAGGTACAAATAATCTTCCAAAAAATAGAGGTATGTTCATAATCACCCCAAAGAATTAATCATTGGAGATCTGATACAAAGGGTAAAACTCGATCTTCTCTTAGAGATGTATGTAATTATATAGCTTTTATTCTCACTTAGAACCTAAGACAATAGAAGAAGCTGAACAAGATCATAACTGGATAAATACTATGCAAGAAGAGTTAAACCAGTTTGAAAGAAATAATATATGGACTCTTGTTGCTGGACCTAAAACCATCCAATAATCAGAACAAAATAGGTATATAGGAATAAATTAGATGAAGATAGTAATATTATTAGAAATAAAGCAAGATTAGTTGCTAAAAGATATAATCAACAGGAAGAAATTGATTTTGATAAAATATTTACACATGTTGCTAGATTAGAAACTATAAGAATGCTACTTGCTTATGCATATTTCATAAATTTTAAATTATTTCAAATAGATGTTAAGAGTACTTTTTAAAATGATTATATTGCTGAAGAGGTATATGTAGAGCAACCATCAGATTTTGAAAAACATAAATATTCAGATCATGTATTTAAATTAAACAAAATCTTGTATAGTTTAAAACAAGTCCCTAGGGCTTGATATGAAAGATTAAGTTTTTATTAGAAATAAGTTTTTCAAGAGAAAAAGTAGATACAACTCTTTTATAAAAGAAAGATGAAGAAATACTAATTATACAAATATATGTCGATGATAATATATTTGGATCTACTAATGAAGCTTTGGTCGAG
>KE504995.1:545238-556820 GCA_000441515.1 Elaeis oleifera | reverse complement strand
ATACAAATATATGTCGATGATAATATATTTGGATCTACTAATGAAGCTTTGTGTCGAGAATTTATCAAGTTTATGTAAGGAGAGTTTGAGATGAACATAATGGGAGAACTCACTTTCTTCCTCTGACTCCAGATCAAACAAATGAAGGAAGAGATCTCCATCACCCAAAGTAAGTACCCAAGAGAATTATTAAGAAATTTGGGATAGAGAGCTCCAAAAATGTAAGTACTCCGATGACCCCTTCTTGTAAATTAGATAAGGATGAACATGACAAGATTGTTGATTCAAAGCTTTATAGAGGCATGATAGGTTCTTTGTTATATCTTACTGCCAATAGACCTGATATAATATTTAGCGTATGTATGTATGCTAGATTTCAGTCAAACCCTAAGGAATCTCATTTAAATGCTGTTAAAAAAATTTAATACCTAAAAGGAACATAAAATCTAGGACTTTGGTTTCTAAGCAATCTTCTATTGATTTAATAGGTTACTCAGATGCAAATTTTGCTAGATGTAGATTAGATAGAAAAGTACTAGTGAAACTTGTCAATTTTTAAGAGTGAACTTAATCTCTTGATTTAGCAAGAAGCAAAATTCAGTGGCATTGTCTACGGTCGAGGTTGAGTATATTGTAGCCAGAAGTTGCTGTGCTCAAATCTTATAGATTAAGCAACAGCTCATAGATTTTGGAATTAAACTTAAAGATATTTCCATAAGATGTGTTAATACTAGTACTATTAGTTTGAGTAAGAACCCAATCCAACACTCTAGGTTTAAACATATTGAAATTAGACATCATTTTATAAGAGAACATGTTCAAAATAATGATGTAACACTTGAATATATAAATACTAAAAAATAATTAGCTGACATATTCACTAAAGCTTTAAATGAAGATAGATTTTGTGCAATTAGAAGAGAATTAGGCATCTTAGATCATTTTGCTTGATTCCTCATCATAATTCCACTCTCAAAATCTATCCAAAATTCTTTAACTTCATCATCTTAATTTTGAAAGGCATCTATCTTTTTTTGAAGATTATTTCAAGATAATTAAAATCATCAAAGTTATTCGGATATGATCTCGGATTTTTTTTCGTTAAAAATTTTATTAAAAATCATACTAAAATTTACCTGAACTCTACATGATCATCTCAAGTTGATACAGGTCTCTTAAAATTTTTCTTTCAATTTTTTCTTCATTTTTGAATTATTTTCTCATCACCTAAACCTACCCTAGATGGGACGTCCCAATTGATTGGGTAAATGGGTTTCTTGTGGGACGATCCATTAAATTCTTTGCTTAAAACCCAAAGGGGCCAACTCATTCTCTATTCTTCTTCCTCCTTTCTTCGTCCCAAAGCAAAACCCTACTCCAAGCTCCCCACCGGCCACATTCTCCTAAATCCAACCCTTTATCCACCCAAAAATTTCGTCTCTATCTTAAAATCTCAGGTAGATACTTCCTCTCGACCTATCTTTGACCAAATCTCTCTTTTCTTGTTCTCTACCAAACCCTTAAACTCTCATCTCAAAAACCCCAAACAAACTCCTCAAAATCCCTTGCTCCTCTTCATTCCCATCTATCTTTCACCCTCCACTGCTCTCTTGAACGGTTCTCTAGCCCTCATTGGAACAATGGCTCCCAAGATGCGGCTGCCCTAAAGAAGGAAGTCTGTGAGGCCATTGGAAGTTGAAGAAAGAAGAAAGAGGGTGGCTCAAGTTCCTTCTCAAGCCTCTCCTCTCAGGACTCCAAATAAGATCCCTCTCTCTGCAAGAAAGGTTGCCTTGGGAAGAAATGTACATTTTCAGTTTTTGAGAAGAGATGATTTTCAATTGATGAAAAGTTAATTAAACAAGGATAAAGATTCTTCTGTAGTCTATCTGAGCCTGTATACATTGACTTGGTTAAGGAGTTTTATTCAAACCTAGTATTGATTGATGGAATTCTAAGATCAGTAGTAAAAGGTGTTGAGATTATCCTAAATACTCCTAGGTTGGGTAGACTACTTCAAATACCTTGTGAAGAAAGTTGTCTTGATAAGCTTTCAAGAAAAGAGGACGGGCTCAGGATCATTTTAGGGAGAGATGATGTTGAGGGATTCATGAAAATTGAGGCTAAAGATTTGAGTATGGAGATGAGACTACTCCACCATATGATTTCTAGGATCTTCTTCCCTAGAGGGGGAAGATATGACTTAATGATTGGTCGGGATATTTGTTTGATGCATCATGTAGTTTCTATGTCTCCATTGAATCTGCCATTTCTGATAATTGATGCCATGAGGGAGGTCTTGAATAGATCCAAGACTCTCTTGCCTTATGGAATGGCCTTGACAGTTATTTTTAGACAGTTTGTTGTGAGTTTTGAGGGGAGGCTGTGTACCGGTTGCTGAATACTAACACCAACAACGACCACTCCTTTTAATGTACGAGATTCACTAGAGTGGATGGTCGTTGGACCAAGGGTCGAGGTGCTGTAGTCGAGAAGGAGGAGAAGCGTGCTAAGGGGAGGGTCCCTCATCATCACCTGAGCCCAGGTCAAGCCTTGATGTTCATTTTGTATCAGAACCTGAGGTAGGACCTTCAGTTAGTGCATCCCCATCTACGAGCCATACCATGCCATCATCACTTAGATTGGGGAGGACAAGATGGGATTGCTAGCTGAGCGAGTAGCAGACATTCTTTCTATCCAGCAGCAGCAGTTCCAGGAGCAGGTCCTTCAGTAGCTTCAGTAATTTCAGCAGTGTCAGCAATAGATCCTTCAGCAGATGCAGCAGCAACAGTATCACCCTCCTCAGTCGGGCACTTTTTCTACTTCCTCATCAGATCTCTCAGTCATGTCACATATTCTTTTTTGATACAGCTATTGACTGATCTGAGCTCCAGATTTGAGAGTGTGGAGAGCTCTATGCTCAGATTTAGTGGCAGACTCTTTGATATAGAGAGGAAGATCAGACTGATTTTGGACTCGCTGTCAGCAGGAGCGAGCACATCGAGCAGCTTTTCACCTCAGTTAGCTGATCTTGCTCGAGAGATAGAGAGACTCCATGGCCTGCTCCAATCGTCACTTGAGCTGATTCGAGTTGATATTAGAGACTCGAGAGATTTTATTCTTTTGATCTTGAGGGGTTCAGAGTTTCAGTGAGAGGAGTCCTGTCTCAGCTAGATGCTATTAGGACTCAGCTTCAGTCTAGAGCATCCGTATCCACTGAGCCTACCTTTGTTCAGTTTATTGCCTTCTATCCTCCGACCTCTTCTACTCGGATTAGACCATCCAGTCGAGATCGAGGCTTATTCTATTCTCTCAGTTTCTTCTGATCTCGAGCTCGATGCCTATTCTCCCTGATCTGATCATTTTGTATTAGCTGTTTTAGTTTTCATACTACTTAGTTGTTGTATTTTATTTTAGTTATTGTATTTGGTTAAATATATGAGAATCTTATGATCATTGATATGTATTATGACTTGATCATTGTAATGTATGGATGTACTTGACTTTTGTAACCTCTTATTTTATTGTACTTAATGTATGAGGTCATCCATTATCATCATCTGTGTGGTTAACTTATGTTTATTACTTCTCAAATATATATGAATGAATGTCTATTACATTAAAAGTTACTCTGATACCTGCTCTAGGACCGTAGCTCTTAACCTACTTCTCTCAATTTTACTGTTTATAAACTCTCTCTAGTCCATTTTTGATGATGTCAAAAAGAGAAAGAAAGTAGTCCATTTTTGCTCTAATACCAAAACTAAGAAAGAGAGAAAGAAGGAATTTTTTTTATAAACCATTTTTGCTCTGATACTAAAAATAAGAAAAAATGAAAGAAGGAGTTTTTATAGTTTTCTCAATATGGCTACTTTTTATAAGAAAGGAAGAAAATTTTTTCAAAATGGTTAAAATAGTTACTTTCATATAAGAAGAAAAAAATTTGCTGTTAGAAATAATTTTTAGCAAAACTTTAGTATCACAAGCAATTTTCAACAAAATAGGAACGTATGATTTAAAACATCAGAACATACTGATAATGTGAAACTCATGATACTCTATAACTTGTGTTTAACCTTTGGCATAATTTTCTTAACTCATAATTTTCTTAACTCATAAGTACTTTAAAACTTAACTTTTTGAGTTTTATGGATCTTTCTTTGTGAACACTCAAATATTTTGTCATCATCAAAAAGGAGGAGATTGTTGTCTCAAGAATTAATTTTCATGGTCACAAACTATTTAAGAAAACTACTAATAAGTTTATTATCCTTGGAAGATACTTTGGTGTTATTTCAGATAATCCAAAAATGTTGAGTTTGTAAAGCACCTTCAAGAGTGCCAAAATTAAAGTTTCTGCAAGTTGGAGATATTTTTGAAGCCTTTTGGAAGTATCAAATTCATTCAAATCTATTTAAGAGCATTTGGTAGTGTTCTGATAAATCTTGAATCTTAAATATATGAAAAACTGAGTTGGAACAAAATGGAACGACCCAACTGGGTTATCCCTTTTAATTAGGTAGCCGGCATACACTTATTTTGACTTGTGGCATGCAGTGGGATGACCCATGAGTCAACCCCTGAGACCTTGAGACCAAAACAGAGAATCTAATTTTTGTCTGGCCAAATGAGGTGACTCATGGGTCTATCCATTCTCAGTGAGGCATCCCATGGGTCGACTCATTCTGGGCAAACACTCATAACAGCTAGTTTTCAACCTATTTTTACTGTATTTAATGCGTATTAAACACACTTTAGTGGCTCTTAACTGACACTAAAATACTCTCAAGACTAAATGAGGACTATAAATACTCTCTATAGATGAAAAATTAAGTAAGAAACAAGCATTCAAGCTCAAATCCGTGAAAGAGAAAGAAAATCCAAGAAAGAGAGGAAAGAAGCATTCAATTAACTCACCAACCACTCTCCAACTGTATTCAAGTGTTTCAATCATTTGAGGGTGTTCAGCAAAGACTTCTACTCCTTGAGTATTATATTTTTATTATTTTTATTATGCTCATTTAAGGAGCTGTTTATGCTAAAATTTTGTACACTCATCTTTTGCTGTCGTACATTAAGTTTGAGTTTTGAGGGATTCTAAAACTTGGATAGGTTGATCCGAATTTGAAATCGGAGTGTTTGTAGGTTGGTTTGTACCTAAGAAATAATATTCTTGTTAGGACAGCAAAGGTCGGTGTTATCTGATGAGTTATATTTTGGAGATTCTTTTAGTGGATTGAAATTCTCAAATAGGGACTTAGGAAGTGGATGTAAGTGCAAGATTAGCACTAAACTACTATAAATCTCTTGTATTTGTTGTGCTTACATATTTTTTTTCTTCTTTGTACTCTATATTTGTTTACTAGTTAATTATGGTTAATTTTTTTTTTTCATAATCAATTCATCTCACTCTACAAGTATAGCACATTGTTTGTGAGCACTAATCACAAACTTTTAAAAAAGGCCCAATTCATCCCCTCCCCTCTTGGGCTCCATATCTAGGCAACAGTGTATAAAGCTTATTTAAGTTGCTATGAATATATTGACTAATACATTGCTTTTGCCTACTTTTCAATCAAAAATATGTTTGAAATATGATCGATACATTTATATAGCTGATTGTATGTTTGTGCATGGTAGAAATGACAATCATTTAGAATGTACAGCTGATTGAATGTGTACAAATGAAAGTTTAGATTATATGGATGTATACAAGTGATCATGTGAATATGTATGGATGTGTACAAATGATTATGTGGACTATAGATAGAAATGATATTTGTATAAATACGTATGAATGTGTATAGATGATTGTGTGGATTGTTGGTAGTTATTATTTAGTGTCTTAATGCATGTAGTTGTGTAAGCATGTTTGCATGGACTACAGATAGAAATGATAACTGTATGAATGTATATAAATGTCTACAGATGATTGTATGGACTGTAGGTAGAAATGATATTTATGGATGTGTACATTTTTTCTATTGCATAGATAAATTATTCATTATTATGATATCTATTGAAATTGATCATAAAAAAAATATATTAGAACATTTAAGGCCCTAAAAAGTAAATATGTCCATTCATTCTTAATAAAACTCATTACATAAATACCCAAAAAATTTGACTATAGACATTAAGCCCTCAAAAGTTATACTTAAGAACATCGAGACTCCAAAGTTTTAAATATTACAGTTTGCCCCTCCTTTGATAGCTATATCTATGGACTGAATTGCTTCAGATCCTCACCTCTAGCACTCCACTTTAGTGTCAATAATGTGCCAGTAAATATGTATGAAGCAAATAGACATTGCACCAAATACTTTTTTGAAAAATTATAGACACCCCTCAAAGTTTGGCCTTTTTACACTTAGATCCTGAAAGAAAAAAGTTTCAAATGGCCACCAAAACTTTAGGAATGTTGAAAAGAGCCCCAGTTGTCAATTGTTGTCTCAATGGTGTCAATGAAAAACTTGTAAAGATCAAAATACCTTTTATAATTTTTAACCATCGAGGGATTTATTTTTTGGGGGAAAAGCTGTCGGAGCCCTTTCATCTCCATTGGAAGAGATTTATTGTCCTAATCTCTTAATCTCCACAAATATTTCATCTCCAACTCCATGGAGAAATTCAATCCTTTTCGAATTCTCACTAGCCAACGTTTCATAGGGACATTTCCTTAATAGATTCGGCAAATTAAAGAGGTTGGTTTGAAATTTTTTGTTTGTACTTGAAAGGAATTATGTTGCTGTTTAATCTTTTTGTACTTGATAATAGTCGATTTATTATGTTTTTATGCTTCTAATTTGTTTGTGTTTGTTAATGTGTATGATTTTTTGGATTTTCTAGTCAGTTCTGATAGTGGGTTTGTATAAAATTATGTTTTTGGGGCATCTATCTATATGCATTCTTGGGATTCTACCCCATCAAAGTTGGAAAGATTTTTTTTGAAACCATCATCCAAATGCATTGGAAGGCATTTGCTGCCTTAGTGTAAGGGAATAGTGGACCTAAAGTACTTAGAAGTGATAAAGGGAGGGGACCACTGCACCACCCCAAATTCTAAAGCTTTTGTATGAAAGGCAAGAACCCATGTCCATGTGGAGTGTTGGAGTACGTAAACTATAGTGGTCCACTGTGTAAGCCATGTGGACTATATACCTTGTGTTTAATATAGTTTACATATCTTCATTAATCTGATATTAATCATATTATTTAATAATAATTAAGTAATGAAAGTAGCACTATTATCTAGGTTAAAGAATTGAATCCCCATCCTTAGGAAGCTAACTCCAAAGAATTGAACCATTATCCTTACTGTGTTGTTGTATGCTAATAGTGTTCTATTTTGAGATAAGTTAGACAACAATATTCCATATTAACTAAGTTAGGTAACACCATTACAACGTAACAATGTTGCATTAACTATGTTTTATATATGTCACAGAATGGATGACTTATTTACACTAGAGATCCACCATGGGGGATATCTTCATTTCTTCCCCAACATGTAGTACATTGGTGGCTCTATTAACTATTTTGACAATTATGATCCAAACTAAATGAGTTATATAGAATTGAAAAATCTGGTGAAGGAGCTTGGCTACCAGAACGTAGAAAACTATATTATGCAGTCTCCCGATAGTCTTTGAAAGATGGACTAAAATCTCTGTACACTGATCAAGATATGCCCCAAATGTTTGCTACTTATAAGGGGGAAAGAAATATAGTAGTTTATGTACAATATATAATTGATGAGATTGATCTAGATACAGTTGAGCCACCCTCTGTACTTCCATCCACTTAAGACATTGATGAGGTAGTTGGAGGGCAGCAAAAGGAGACGTAGGATCAAGAGCAGGGGCAGCAATAGGGGCATGACCAGAAGTAGGAGCAGGGGTAGTAGCAAGAATAAGGTGAAAGGTCTGATACAAAGCCTATGGATGAAGAAGGGTATGACATAATTAGTTCTGATAGTGATCGTAATCAACCCTTGAGTGACTTCTTATATTTTGATGAAGAGGATGATAAATTGTTTGAGGAGTTTGTTGATGATTCAATTATTGATACAAATGTTGAAAGGCAAGGGGAAGGAGTTGTGGAAGAAAAGGAGAGAGTTGGGAAAGAGCCGAGCTTGTTGATGTGATGAGCTCAAAAGCATTGGTAGCTCATCAGATGGGGAAAGGGACACTTCTAGCTTTCTAGAGTTTAATGAGCTCACATATTTTTCAAAACCTATAAATCTGAAGTTAGAAATGCTTTTTGCTTCGATCGATGTGTTTAGAAAGGCTTTGAGGCAATATACTATAGAACAAAGATTTGACTACGAGTACAAGCACAATGAAAAAATTAGAGTAACTATAGTGTATAAGAGAAATTATAGTTGGAGGATACATGCCTTCCTCCTACAGAGGGTATCCATCTATTAAATTAGAAAGTTTTAACCCACACATAAATATAGGAGATATTTTGATAACCACCTTGTGAACTCCAGATAGTTATCTAAAGCATACATGGAAGATATTAGGGATGATACCAAATGGAGTGTTAAAGGATATGTTTCTAGGATGAAGAGGATGTCAAGGTACAGATCTCCAGGGCTGAAGCATATAGGGCTAAGAAGAAGGCACTCCTAGTTATTTACGAGTCACATGGAGATCAATATGAAAAACTGTGAGTATTGTGATGTCATTGGGAGGACTAACCCTGGAAGTATCGTGCTCATTAGTTTATTGCCTAGGAAAGGGTAGCAGCCAATGTTTCAAAGGTTGTATGTTTACCTTCATGTTTGTAAGAGAGGCTTTCTTGGTTGGATGTAGACCCATTATTGGCTTGGATGGATGCCACTTGAAAGAAGCTATGGGAGGACAACTGCTATCAGCTATTGAGAGATGTGAGAATGATGATATTTTTCTATTGCATAAACTATTGTTGAGGTCGAGAACAAAAAAAGCTGGATGTAATTTTAAATAACCTCTTAGCAGACATAGGAATAGATGAAGAATGAAGTTGGACATTCATTTCAAACAGATAGAAGGTATTAACACTAGTCTACCCTTATTAGGCTTTCTAATATTTCATAATATATACTCACCTTTGTCTTCTCCTAATAGGGGTTAATGGAGACATTCAACTGCATAATGCCAAATGCTAATCACAGATTTTGAGAGGCATTTGCATGCCAACTTTAGAAAGTTGTTTGAAGGAAAGAACTTCAAAGATGCCGTATATGTAGCAGCTCGGGTATCTACCCAATTTGAATTCAAGCTTAGGATGAAGGTCTTAGCTAACTTGGATCAGAAAGTAGCAGATTGGCTGCTTAGACAGGAGTTATCTCTATGGTGCATGCATGCATTCAGTCCCAGTCCGAAGTGTGATATGATGCTGAATAATATATGTGAATTATTTAATAATTATATCATGGAAGCTAGCTATGGACAAGCTAATTATCACTTATCTAAAGACTGTTAGAAGACTTTTGATGCAGAGATTCCAGGCCAAGAGGTAGACTGTATTGAAGTATAGTGGTCTTATATATTTGAAGATTCAAAAAAAATTAAACTGCAGGCCATATAGTGCCATATCACATGGGGTGGAGACAGTAGCCTTAAAGTGGACCATTATACTCGTACCTATATTGTTGACCTTGAGAAAAGAACTTATGGGTGCAAAGAATTTGAGTTGATTGGTATACCATGCTATCATCTAGTAACAATGATCATGTTCAGTAGGAAAGAAGTTACGCAATATGTAAATTATTGATACACCAAAGAGATCTTCATGAGAGCATATGAGCCAGTTATTAATCCTATACTTGGTATGCAGCCATGGGAGCCCTCTTCTTATGAGCTACTAGATGTACCTATATATAGGAGATCTCCTGACAGGCCAAAGAAATCAAAAAGAAGGGAGGAGGATGGGCTACAGGACCCTCATAAGGTAAGAAAATTAAAGACAGTCTTAGGTGTAGCAACTTCATGCAATGGGGATATAATGCTAGGACCTACAAAGATCCAAAAAAGAACAAATCTCCTATGAAAGAAGCTCCTAAGAAGGGGTATCTGCATCTAAATAAAAGAGCACTTCATTTTCTAGTACCTCAAAGAAAAAGAGAAGTTCAAGAAAGATAATGAACAACATCAAAAAAAAATTTCATGCAAAAGTCTTTTAAATTCATACAAAGTAGACATGTTTCATTTGTATTTTCAGATATTAGTGGCAGTAGCATAAGCATTAGCATCAGCAGCAGCCACTGCCCCAATAGTAGCAGCCTCAGCAGCAGCAGCAGCAATAGCAGTAACCTTAGCAGCAGCAATAGTGGTGGCAGTAGCTTCAGCAACAACACCAGCCCAACGACCCTTTTAGAGATCTTGACGTCATTTTTTATCATATTTTTTTTGATACATATATACATTCATTGTGTGGGGGAATACATGATCGATACATAGCTTGTTTATATACTAATCATAGTTTTCTATTATGTTGCTATGAACATGCTAACCAATATATTGCTTTTGCCTACTTGTCAATTTAAATATATTTGAAATGTGATTGACACATTTATACAGCAGATTGCATGTTTATGCATAGTAAAAGTGATAATCATTTGGATTGTACAGGTGATCAGATCTCCTATATATGGATGTGTGCAGGTGATCGTATGGACTGTAAAAAAAATAATAATTATGTGAATGTATATGAATGTGTACAGATGATTGTATAGATTGTTGGCAGTTATTGTTCACTGCCTTAATGTATATGGTTATGCCTGGATGTTTATATGGACTATAAGTACAAATGATAGCTATATGGATTCAATGGATGTATACATGTGATTGTACGGACTATAGGTATAAATGATAATCATGTGAATGTGTATGAATATATACAAGTAATTATATAGACTATTGGAAACTTTTTCGATGCCTTAATGTGTATGGTTGTGCATGAAAGTTTGTATAGATTACGGGCATAAATGATAATTGTATGGATTCAATGGATGCATATAGGTAAGTGTATAGACTGTAGATAGAAATAATAATCATGTGAATGTGTATGAATGCATACAGGTGATTGTATAGATTGTTAGTGGTTCTTGTTTCGTGCTTTAATGTGTATGGTTGTGCTTGGAGTTTGTATAGACTACAAGCACAAATGATAACTATATGAATTCAATGGATGTATACCAGTGATTGTATGGACTATAGGTAGAAATGATATTTATGGATATATAATATTTTCTCCATTGCATCAACAAATTACTTACTTCTTTGTTATCTGTTGAAATATATTACGATATTTAAGAACATATCAAGACATTTAAGGCACCAAAATTAAAAGGACATATTCATTTCTTAGTAAAATTAGTTATACAAAGGCTGCAAAAGTTTTCAATTCATATATTAAGCCCTAAAAATTATCCTATGTAGCACAAGGACCTCAAAAGTTTCACAAATTATAGTTTATCCTCCTTGATAGCTATATGTATGGCTGAAGTGCTTCACATCCTCCTCTCTAGTACTCCACTTTAGTGCCAACAGTGCGCGCCAGCAAATACCCATGAACTAAATAGATACTGTTGGTGC
>KE504995.1:508920-536928 GCA_000441515.1 Elaeis oleifera | reverse complement strand
GGAGTCGAGGAGTTGGAAGAGTCCCGGAAGGATCACCCCGATACGAACTTCGGCTGGGGTATTTATACCTAACAAATACCATGCCAAATACTTCTTTTGCCTTTTGTTGACATGAAGCTTAGCTTCTAGATTTTTATCTTTTTGGATTAATTTGTTCATTAGGTCTCTTGTATGTGGTGATGATAGGGGATCATATCATTGAAAAAACAATATTCTTTTCATTTTTCTTGTATCAATAAATTGATGAAATGGGTGGGTTATGGGCAATGGAGAATCCAAGAGGAATGAGAAGGCCTATTATCTCATAAATAGAGTAGCCAAAGAAACTTCAATCCGGATTAGCCATGGTCCATAAGATCCTCAGGGATGCCCTCAATCCATAGTCATAAAGTACCATCGAGCTTTGATCGAAATGTTGTGAGCAGGCATGGCTGCTACCAGTCGAAGCCATTATGGTCCAATTTCTCCTCTCTCTCCCTTGGATCTATGCTCTCCTTTTATTTCTTGTATGGTCTCTTTTTTTTCTAGACGATCACAGCCCTTCCCCCCTCCTGTCCCACTTACATCTATAATGGATGGGGAATAAAAACATGGCTAAGAAAAAGGAAAAATAATGATCACGTGTATGTCACATGACTCATGTTTCTCTCTACTCCACTTTGTGCCAAAATCATAGAATTCTAAGAAGAGCATATTTATGATATTTCATAAATTTAACCTCTTATTTGATCCTCACGTCATAATGTACTCTAACAGCGACTGACGACCGGGGCTGTTTGCAATGTTCATGAAGTTTTGGTGGCCATTTGAATTTTTTTCTTTTGGGATCTAAGTGTAAAAGGCTAAACTTTGAGGGATATCTCTATAATTTTTCTACTTTTTCTCCCTCTATAGACATGAAGCTCGGCCTGTAGGTTTTATTTTTAGATTAATTTGTTCATAAGGTCTCTTGTCCATGGTGATGGTGGGGATCATACTATTGAAAAATCTACATCCTATTCTTCTTTCCTTATTAAGAAGTTGAAGAAACAGACAAGCTATAGATGATGAAAAATCAAACAGAAATGAGGAGGCTCATTACCTTAAAAATGGAGCAGTCAAACAGCATTCGGCTAGGATTAGCCATGGTGTATGAGGTCTTCATGGATGCCTCAACCCACAATCACAATACATCATGATGTTTTGACTAGAGCTTTGGGTGGAGGCATGACTCTTAGTGGTCAAAACCATTATGATCCAAGTTCTCCTCAATCCCTCCCATCGATCTATGTTCTTCTTTCTACCTTCTGTATAGTCCCTTTTTTCTACCCGATCTATGTTCCTTCCCCCCCTTTTCTTTCCTGCTTCTCTATAATGGATGGAGAATAGAGAGCATAGCTAGAAAAAGAGAAGATGATGGTCATATGTATGTCACATGTACTCTTCTTTCTCTCTACTCCACTTTATATCAAAATAGAGAAACTCTAGGAAGGGCACTTATAGTATTTCATAAGATTTAACATCTCAAGTGACTCTCACGTCATAACATAGTCGAACAGAGATAGACGGTTGGAGCTTTTTTCAATATTTATAAAATTTTGGGGTCTGTTTGAAACTTTTTTCTTTGAGATCTAAGTATAAAATGGTCAAACCTTAAAAGATGTTGCTATAACTTTTTTTTAACTTAAAAATTAATAAGAAAGGACACCATTATCAATGTGCTAATGAGGTAAATTAAATAAAAATGAGATTAAAAGCAATAGTCCACATTTAAAGCACAACCTCTATTGGGAAAAGAAAGAATAATTATAAACTAAACAATTAAGTCGGTTGATCCATGTATGATTCATGAAATCTGCATTTTATTTAACCATCTCGATAAATCTGATAGCATTTGGTCAATGTAAGAATCAACAATTATCTCAATTCTTCAAAAATTCAAAGAATAGATTCACCGTGCTCATACATGTGCTGCACCCAACAACTAATTTTTCTACTTAAGCTAGAATTATAAGAAATAAATCATACCCTATGGCAACTTGTACTATCCTATTTGCATCCCAACTTAGAAGGTGCAAGCTAGATTGGTCACCATGTGCTAACTCAAGAACTGACTATAGATTGAATTTTTTGCAAAGCAATATTAGGTTTGGTTACAGGTGACCCACTATAATCCTTGAGATGTGTGGCCATTGTATATACTCCATCTCAAATAATCTTAGAAGAGACATACATTTGCTTTCATCAACTTTGGCATGCTATTATATTATGATCAGACAAAGAAACAAGCAACTTGAGACCAAAGAAAACCAGATGATGATAACAAAGTTGACAAAAAAGGTGAAGGCCAAATGCTTTTTTATAGCAATTACCTGTCTGATTGCTTTTTTGGGGGCTTCTTGATCAAACCTCGCATAGCTACCTCATCATTTCTTTGTAATCTACCAACTCATGAACTGCTATCTCCATGTTAGAAGAACTCAGGCTAAGTTTTTTTTTTAATTAAAGTTAAAGTAGCAAGAATTAGGGGCCAATAAAATAGAGAGAATATAGGTCATAAGGCCTACAACTAGGAGGAAAGTTGGTAATAAGGAATTTCATACTCCCACTAGTCTTATTGGCACAACCAATAAAAAGAAACTAACAACACGAAGGCTTAATCATATAAAATAATGACTATAATTGTCTCTACATGCCATGAACTACTCCTTAATAACAAAATGTTAGTACCAAATTAACCGCTTGAAGGAATATGAATTTTAGCATGCACTGTCTCACTCTTTTTATAGCTGGCATTTGGTGGTGTGGCCCCCCTCCCATTGGAGTAAACTCCGAAAGGAAGAGGGAAGAAGCTGAAAAAATTGAAAAAGTCCGATTGGCGGTTCTTAGAGGAAAGATTAACAAAAGAATTATGGGATGGAAAGATAAGTTACTATTGATGTTAGAGAGAATTACATTGTTTAATACTATGCTCGATGCCATCCCCTCATATTGGATGTCTACTCTATTACTATCAATTGAGGTAATTCAAAGAATAGAGAGGAAAAGAAGAGACTTCATATAGTGAGGGGATAAAAAAATTGTAAAGGAGGTCATTGTCTATGGTCAGCAGGCCTAAATCATGTGGAGGACTTGATGTAATGAATCTACATTTATTCAATAACGGTACGCTAATGAAGTGCTAGTAGAGGTACTTCAATGAACAATTCAGACCATGGGGGAGCCTTATTCAAGATATCTACTAGTCCACCCAAGTCTTATCTGTACATCGGACTACGGATATTTTTAGCCATCTAAAGAAGCATTCAAGCATCAAAGGAATGATCTTTTCAGAGCATCAAGCTCAAGTTGGAAAATAGAAATATATAAGCTTTTGAAATGATTCATGGATAATGAACAATCCATTGAAAATATATTCCCAATGCTGTACTCACCTTAGATAAAAAAGAGGCAATAGTGGCAGATCTCCTTCCCATTATACAACACCAAAGCGACAACAATCCTATTTTGAACCAAAAGAGAGTTGAGGAATCAAACCAGTTATCAAGGATCTTACAAAATATATCCCTAAAAGATAATCATAATCGTATAATATGGAACTACAATACATCCAAAGATTTCTCAGTTAGCAACAGCTATAGATATTTCAGCCATAGAGGAATTGTTTCATAGTCTGCCAAAGTTAATTGGCATTTATCACTTTCAAAAAAACTAAAGTGCTCAACTGGTTAGCCTTCCATAACAAAATCTTAACAAAAGCAAACATGAAGAAAAAATTAGTGTCACTCAATAGCATGCTTGATGTTTGGAGAAGCAGATGAAACTATAGATTATATATTCATCATCTGTGCTTATACAAGGATAATATGGCATCAAACCTAGAGTTGTTTACCAGTGAGGGCTCTCCCAATTATATTAACTTAGATGTGGAGCTCCTGGAGAATAAGGAACATGCCATAACCAAATGAATGGGATTTTGCTTTCTTACGATCTTAATGTGGTTGATGTGGAATAAGAGAACAATAGAACTTTTAGTCAGAAGCAACCTCACCTTGGAATATATTGAAGAAGGAAATCTTTTACTTAAAAGTTGGACAGCAATTTATAGTGGAAAACTGAAGTTGGACATATTAAAACTCATCTAGACTCTTAAGAATTAACTATCACACATGAAATATTAAATGAAGAATCTTTTGAGTGCCAGCCTCATTCAGCCATAGTGAGAACTCAATCACACTACTTCTAACATTTTGTAGATAGCATCCTTGAATAATTATTGAACTCAATCATACTTCATGGAAGATTAGTAGCATAGATGCTCGAAAATCTTGTATCTATCTATAACGATCTAGGACCTCATTCAGAAAGACTAGCTAGAAGATATTATTTAGGTTTCTTAGTGATACAGAACTAAGTACATACTCACATGGATCCTTACATCCTCCCTTTGTCTAAGTCTTGGTATCATTATCTGACTAATGGTCCAAATCTATATATCCATTCATATCACGATCGATCTATGGTCAGTCTCAATAAATCCATACTGCAGTATCTCCAAATCCACATATGCTATGGGTCGGGTCAGCTTTGATATTATTTGTAGTAACTTAAGATCCTATCCAAAAATGCTAGCGGGAAGGTATCATTTGAGTTTCTTGATTCTGTATAAGTATCTAAGATTTTTTCAGTGAATAATCGATGTGAAACTAAATATATGCTCGTATGGATCTTTATACTATCTATAGCAGAGAAGGCATGAAGACCCATGGGTTTAACATTGATAGATCATGCAGAGCAAGAGAACCCACCTTAGATTAAGTTCCATCATAGTACACCAAGCTAACAAAAACCACCTCCCTCTCATCCTCCACCAATCCAACCCTTCCCATCCACTCTTCTTCCAAAGTTCTTATTAGACCATGATTTAGAATGTTTTATTTAATCTCTGACATGATTAAATATCTTAAGAAGAAGGCTATAACCAAGTGCTCTAGCTTTGAGGCCATTGTGGCTCATATATAAAGGACAAGAATGAAGGTTGTCTTTAATAACCTTAGAGGGATGTCCTCTGTTCTATTTACGGTGGACATAGGGCCATATGGTTCAGTAGCAATGCTATGATCATGGCCTTGGCTAGTGCTAAGGTGGTAGATTTGGGTGAGAAGCATTTCTCTTTCTATAGTGAGATGTTCAAGGAGGTCATTGAGAGGGTCACAGATGAGTATATCAAGTCTGTAATAGATTGACTGGAGATTTACAAAGGGATACCTTCAACTCTAAATGGATACTTTTTTTCTACTTGGTGAAACTTCCTTCCATGTGTTGGACTTTGGGTATGGGAAGCCTCTGTATGGTGGGCCTATGGTTGGTGGGATGTGTGAGTTTATTTGTTGCTCTATTGTGGTAATGACATGAGAAAAGGGGTGGTGTAAATGTGTGGATAGCTCTAGAGAGATAAAATGGAGAGATTTTTGTGTCATGTGCTTGAGATGTGAATAAAAGGGGATCCCTACTTGGTGTACTTAATCAAGGAGCTTTCTCATATATGCAAGAGATGGCAATCTCTCTTACATCCTCACAAGACAATGGGAGATGCTAATTTAAGCTGGTGACAATGAAACAAGGAATTGAAAGCCACCAAGCACTATTCTTTTTGTCATTTCAGACTCAATTTCTGGTACCATAGAAATTAGGATCTTTTGTCATCGAGCCCTATAACCTCCATTTTCTTTTTATTCTTCTTCTTCTTCTTTTTCATATGTTCTCTTTTTTTAAGAAATAGGGAGGCAACAGCTATCTAGTTTTATTGCACAAAAGAGTTTTACATGAGCTATTTATAAATGAAAAAGATAGGTGTTAACCCTACTACCTTTGGTGAATGAAACAATAGTGATCTAAGGTATCAGCACAAATACAAAAGACACAAAAGAAGAAGAATTGATAGCTTGTTAAGTCCTCGAATTTCTGCTTGATGAAGAAAAGAATGGTGGACCAACCTCTTTAGGCTTTTCTAGAGCTGAGCATGGCTATCTAGCATCTTTGTTGGGTGCAAGTGTTTCCAAAAATGAAAGGAATGCAAGGTCTTTTGAAGAATAGAGTAGATATAACTTATTTTCCTAAGAAAATCCTTTCATTCCTCTCTTTCCAGACCTCCTAACAAATTACTGCAATCAATTGATCCCCTGCCCTCCTGGATGCTGGTTAAATTTTTAAATCTCCAATTAGTCTATAAGTCATGTAAATTTGATGGCCAACCTCTCAAATTCAATTGGATTTTGATTGCATTCCAAATGCTATGAGTGAAGGGGCATCTAGTGCAGAGATGAGATGCTGACTCCAAGCTCAATGCACATAGTACACAATATGTGCTTAATTGCCATCCTTTCTTACAAGTATCTCACTTGTATGCAACTTATTCCATAATGAAAACCAAGGAAGATCTTTACCTTTCAGAAATGGGTGCCTTCTGAATCACTTTAATAAAGACAAAAAGGCCACCATTGTTCATGAAATTGTAGAATGAATCTACTATGCAAGTGCCATTTTTGGTGAGCTTCCATGATGGAGTATCCCCAATCCTTGAGGATTTTACCCTAAAAGAGATCTTTGAAAAATTTTCAACTGAGCTACTTGTTGTCTTGATAAGAGTCCTTAAAGCTTGATTTGCCTAGATAAAGTTCTCGAAGACTATTGGGAAGCAACAAAACAATTCTGTTTAGAGCACTTGAGTGTAAATCTTCAAAGATTGAAGCAAGCAGTGTGGGGCTGATCCATGAATCTTCCTAAAAGCTGATGCTAGAATGATCACTTAATTTGAAGGACATGTACTTCCAAAAGACAGTAAGCTATTTATAAATATCTTTCTAAATATAAGAGAACTTCTTATAACTCTTCTTGATTCTCATCCCAAATCTTTTTCTAATACGGTATGCACTTTTGATTTGCCTCCACCATGGAGGGTAAGATTCCATAGTGAATTTCCATGGCCACTTTGCCAAGAGAGCAAGATTCATTTGCTCGATGCTTTTGATGCCCAATCCCCTCATTCCTTTGATCTACAAATACTATCTCAATTTATTAAATAGTGGAATACACTAATCTTCTCTTGCCCTTTCCCAAGAAATGCATATCTCATGATGTCAATTCTATTGAAAACCTATTTTGGTAGTTTAAAGACTAATATATAATATAGGTAAAGTAGATATAATAGAATTAATTAATGTGAGCCTATCTCCCCATGAGAGAAACTTTTTTTTCCATGAGGCTAGCTTTGAGTTGACTTTCTCTAGTAATGGTATCCAACATTGCTTGAGGGTCTTCTTGTCACTCAATAGTAGTCCAAGACAGGTAAATAGGAGAGAGCTAACACTACAGTTCAACAAAGAAGCAAATATATATCATGGCCTCACTTTCATCCATATTCATGCCAACAATGAAACTCTTATGGAAGTTAATTCTCAATCTAGAGGCACCTCAAAAGCCAAAAGATAGCCTTCGTTGCCACTACACTATCATTCTTCTAGTACAAAAAGAAAGGGTATCATTAGCAAACTGCAATCCTTTGATATCATAGAATTCTCTATTGCATCCAAACATCTACCCCCTCTCTTTTCATTTTAGCCACCGATGTTCTTTTTTCATGTGTTCTTAGGGCTACAAAAGTAGCTATTTCTTGTATATGAACTACCTCTCATATTCATGATCTTGCTGTCCTTGAGACCATGCTTTCAATATTAACAAATATTATCTTCATCAAAAGTGTTAAAGAACATGGATAGTGTGGGTTTCATTGTTTGGTGAACCAGGATGCCATGTATTCGTCAAAGTAGTAGGATAGTTTGGGTATTAAAATATTAATAATCTTACTAAATAGGCTTAGAAGTATTTGAGTAAATCAAATAATTCTTGATGGTGACAGATTAGCTATACTTATTATTAAAAAAAAATTGAATGAGAATAAGAAAAAGCCTCATAGATTTTTTCTTATCTAGATGGATATTTGTTTGCAAATGAGGCACTTTGGAATTGTCACCTTCAATATTAGAAATGGGTAGCATATTCATTTTTTTGAGGACACATGGATTGACTCAGTGTCACTTTGTTATCTTAAAGAAGACTAAGGATCAAAAATTAAGGTTGGCTAGGGTGTTGTCAAATTCAAAATGAAAGAGGACAATGATTAAGTCGATGATGAGGAGACGAACAAGGAGGTCTAAAGAGGCCGGACAAGGAGCACATCAGCAGCCTTAAAGTGGGAGAGTAGGTAATCAAGGGAGTGGATGAAGCAAATGAAGATGTGGTTGAAGGGTTGTGGTGGATAAGAGGAGGTAGCAGAGAGAAAACTCAGAGTTGATGTAGAGAGAGTTGGTAGAGATCTAGAGGCAGCTAAGGATGAGGGGCCAAAGGGTGGCGAGGAAGAATTGGAGATAAAGCTGGGTCTTGCTTAAGTAGTTCTTATTGATGAGCTTGATGGCAAAGCCAATGGAGCTGCTGTTGAGGAGGCGATCATGGATGGAAGAGCCTAGGGTGATCTTTTGGATGGGAGGAAGATTGAATAGATTTGGGATTTTATTGGAACCATTGCATCATTTCTCTCTCTAGTCTTCATTAGGAATAAATGATGTGGAATGGGAGGATACTTTTCAAATTTTGAAAAGTTAATATCTATCTAGATAATATCCATCAAGATCTATTTTGTATCTAAACCTATTGGATATGTATAAAAGTTTGAGCATCCAATTAATATCCATATTCATATCTATATCCATAAAAAAAATAGATATGAATATGAATAGATGACTATCTGATCTGTACTCAAATTTCGATTCTATTTATAATCTTATTTAATTTATATAGTACACCTGAAATATATAACCATATTGACATGCTATTTATTTGATTTACAATCTAATTAGTAATATTTTTAATTTATGATCATAAAGTTAAGTTATTTAACTCATATTCATCTTTATATCCATACTTCTATTATCCGACTTATATCCATGTCTATTTAAATAAATATAGATATAAATTTTTATATCCAACTAACATCCATATCTGTATCTGTATTGACCAAATAAATAAATATAAATATGGATATATTGGTCCAGTTTCAACCCCAGCTATATTTAAGTAGATTTTCACTTAGATCAAATCTGCATTCGTAAAGGATCTATATCAATGATACACTATTTTAAGTTAGATATATATTTTAAAGAAATATTGATGATGTTGACTCATTGGATATAATCTACTATTTTAAATTATTTGTATATCAAACAATATGTGATTTGAGGATTTCTGATGGTTTATGCACTTGTTGTTTCGTGATTTAAGCTATCTATTTTATTTGACCACCGGATATATGGACTTTCTTTAAATCACATACTTTTTGGCATGTTAGTAATTTAAAGATAGTATATCCCATTGAAAATTTATCTCATTTTTTGATTGTGCAGTAAGTGACAAATAGTGGACTATATAATTGCTCAAAAAATTTGGAGTTAGAAAAAGAAAAATGTTTCTAATAGAAAGATCTAGTCCATGAAATTTTACTTTATATGTGGCAATAGCAGCTAAATACTGGAAAATTATGTTGCATGTGTGATGTGAATATCAGCATTTCACATCCAATCTTTACTACAATGTTTTTTGAATTAAGAATGATTTAAAGTTAAATGGATCAATTAAGTCAGAATTTAATTAAATAAGTTCAAAAATAATTTCAAGCAGAGCTGAAATTGGGTACGACTCAATCAGGCTCGATGAGACTCGAGCCTTGATAATCCTTGGTACTTCGATGGTTCAAAAATCCTATTGCTTTGAATGATCTCGGGTCTTGCCATTAATTATTCCAAAAGTTCTGTGGCTTCGGTAGCTGAGGACTCCAATTCTGATTATAAGTATGCTAATTCGTTAAACTATCAGGCAGCTTCTCTTCCTATGCCTTATTTGAGTCTTTCCTTACAGGCTGGTAAACTCTCTAAAGATGACTGGTTACCACTAATTCAAAAGTTCGAATCTAAACTAGCTAATTGGAAGGTGAGGTTCCTCTATTTTGATGGAAGATTTAATTCTTATTAATGCTATTTTATCAGCTTTACTAGTTTACTTTATATCCCTTTTTAAGCTGTTTGCTTGGTTAATTAAAGACTTGATTGACAAGCCATGTTGATGTTGGGCTTTCCTATGGTTTGGCTCTGACTCTATCAAGGGCATTTCTTGTAAAGACTCTACATCCTTTAAAAAAGGTGGATTGGGGATAAAGACTTTGGTTCCTTGAATCCGACTCTTTTAGCTGAATGGGATTGGAGACTTCTGAAAATGATCCTAGCCTTTGGAGTAGGCATATCTCCTAGGTGTACTTCAAAAGCTGAAACTCTCTGCTCGCTGGAAACCTAAGAAGAGATGCTCTGCTCTTTGGAATAAGATTTCTAACACTTTTGCCCCTCTAGGGAATGGATGTTGGTATATCGTTGGGAATGGCCCTTACTGCTCTATTCTGGAAAACTGCTAGATCACAAGTTCTGCTCTTTGTTATTTGTTTTCTCTATCATACAAAGCCTCTAGGAAGAAATCTGGGGCTTCAAACCTTACTCAAGCTCTTGGAATCTCTTTTGCCCAATTAATTTATCTCAAGAGGCTCTATCGAAGAAAATTAGTTGCTTGGTTTGCTTTAATTTATTCAGCTCTCTTCTAGACCTGATAACTTCTTTAGAAACTGGCCAAGAATGCCTCTTTCTCGACAACATTTCTTTATAATTTTTTGATACTTAGAGGCATCAAATAGGACCCGGTTAGTTGATTTGGAAAGCTTATATGCCTCCAAAGATTAAAGGTTTCTATGGTTATGTCTAAGCTATAAGCTCAATACTAGAGATCAATTGAGCAAAAAGCTCCACAAATATATGGGAGGTTGTTCTCCCCTGTGATGGTTCCTTTGAGTCCATTGATCACTTTTTTTTCCCACCCTTTTTCATTCCCTATTTAGGACTCTCTCTCTCTGTGCTTCTCTTGATATCTGCTCTCCCCTAAATTAAGCTGTGGGCCCTTTGCTCCAAGTGGCTGAACTCTAAATTTCCAAAGGATATCAAATCAGCTGCTTTCATGCTCATTGTTGCCATTGTGTGGGCAATTTGGAAGGAAAGAAACTGTAGGCTTTTTTTGAACAATAGTTCATCACATGTATCTGTTGCTCATATATAGCAACTGTTAGATTATTGTGAACTAAACAACTCTTCTATCTTTACCCAGGCGTTTGGTCTATATATAGTCATGATGAAAGGCTGAGAAATAAGATATTTATAATTATCTCATTTGTTTCTGGAGCGATACACATTCTTGTGGTAGTGGATTTGGGAAATAATAATATATCTGGAATTATTCTTGAGATAATGGGTTCCTTGCTTTTACTAAAATCACGATACTTGAACAACAATAGTCTTTCAAGCGAACTCACCTCTATTATTTTTTAGTAAGATGGATAGATCATACCCTATCAGATATAAATATATCCAACAAAATCAAAAATAAAATATCATGCAAAACCATCGAAACAGATATGTCAGAGCAAGCCAAATCACCCCTCTTGAATGCTTTGCCATTTAAGAGGCAATCCAGTCTGCAGCCATGTTTGCCTCCCAATAGATGTGTCGAGATCCTCCAAATATCATGTAATAGTGGGAGAATGCCAGATATTGCCATCTGGTCCTTGATTCATCTAATAATGGTTGTAGAATTGCCTTTGATGACAAGGAAGTCAGCCCTCAACACATACCCACATAGGTAATTCCTGCTCAAGCCACCTTCAACTCTGCACCAGATACAAAAATATTCATACTTGCACTTGATCTCTGTGAGAACCAAATATCTGCAAATATACCATCTTGGATTGGAAAGAGCCTACCAAATTTGCTGATCCTTCACCTGCGTTCAAATAAGTTTACTGACAGCATTCCTCTAAGTCTATCCTATCTTAGTTCTCTTCAAGTGCTGGGCATTGAACAAAATAGTCTTTGAGGAATCATCCTTAGATCTTTCAGTAATCTTACTGCTATGACCAACATACAGGAGAAGGGATTTTTTTATTTGATAACTTGGGCGTTGGTCACAACTGTGGACCTTTCAAGTAATAAATTATATGGGGAGATGCCAGAAGAACTAACAAGTCTCTCCAATTTGCTTGGTCTCAACCTCTGGTTAAAGTCATTAGATCTTTTAAGAACAATCTTTCTAGTGAAATTCCTTTAAACATTTCCTCTGACTTCTTTAAGCCACTTGAACTTGTCATATAACAATCTGAAAGAAAGAATTCCTTCGGGCTTCCAACTCTAGACCCTCAGTGATCCTTCTATTTATATAGGAAATTAGGATCTATGTGGTCCTCCATTAACTGATAACTATCCAGGTGATGGTGAATCTCCTCCAAGCATAAATTCTAGTATTACCGATGAAGAAGATGGATCTGAGTTCTTGTGGTATTACTCTAGCATTCTGCCAGGTTTTGGAGTGGGAATTTTAGTGGTATTTAGTGTGTTATTTTCAGGCCATCTTGGAGGTACGCCCTCTTTATATTAGTTGATGACATCGTTGACTGGTTCTACATTACCATATCGGTGACAGTGACCAAGTTGGGTGATTGTTTAAGAGGGGCATTTGACATGGATTATTATCATTTATTTAGAAGTTAGTCTCCTATTAGAGTCATATTTGATGGCTTGTCAATGCAAGAGATGTTAGTTTTGATAAGCCATTTTAAATTAAGAAGAGCTTTAGAAGTTTGCATCCACATACTAGATATCCATGTTTTGTAATTTATCACTATACAAGGTTATTAGTGAGAACATATGAAATCATATAATACCCATAATAATAATTTCCCAGGCCTTCAATTCAATTATATATAACTGGATCCGGTCCACCTGATAATTTCTCATCCAACCAGTCTTAAAAGAACACACACTCCATGTGAGGTGCAGGCCAATACTGTTGAATGCTTTGTGCACTTGTTTAGCTATAAGTGGACTATCAAGATGGATCTTTGATTAATCATCATGATGGAAGTGTAAACTACTTCCGAGAAATACTCCTGTTTATTATCGCAACTTTAGAACATGGCCAAAAGCAAAAAGATCAAAGCAGCCATGCAAGTGGACCACATCTGTATGAACTCGGCTTGGCTAGACCTATCTATTTCGATAAATGAGAATCCGATACAATTGGACCTTGTCTGACCTCAATTGTCCTAACCAAATACCTAACAGCTTGACCACATCCAACTCAATTGGACTTGATTCAAGCTAAGTCAAGAAACCTTACTAGAATAACTAACAAATAAATTGAAAACATGCACAAGACTTAGTTCAAGAGGTTTGTTACATTAGAAACAAGCAATCAATTAACATGAAAGTTATATAAAAACAACAATATTGTTTTGTGAACCATAGCTATATGCTGCTACAATGACTTAATTCAAGAGGTTCCAGAGGCTTTTCATTTTACGTTTAAGAGAAAATATTTGGTCTTGGCCCAACAGGCTTATGTTAGGGCTTCTCTCGTTAGTCTCTATGTCTCCACTTTAGAGTGATCATGGGCTAGGTCATGAACTAAACTATATGGACTTTTAGAGCTATTTGGGTATCTAAGATTTATAATTTTAAGATAAAATTTTATAAGATTATACATAAAATCTTATTAGAATAAAAATCCTACATAACTAATCATACTCTATGTTTGGATGATAAACTAAGATTTTATTACTTTCTTTCTTTCTCTTCCCCTCCTCTCTCTATTCCTTCTTGGACTAAAATAACAAACTTGTCATTATCAAAATATCATATAAATCATTATAATTATAAATAAATAAATAATTCATATCAAGAAAAACTAACATATATTTGTGTATCTTTTAAATTAAAATTAAAATTCATTTTGATTGGGGATGGATTTCAAATTTATCCTTTGGATACCTATTATTCAAATCTAATTATAGATATTTTATATATTTTATAAATATATATATAATAAAAGATATATGGATTTGAACTCCAAATCTTTGTATATATTTTATAAATTTTATAAAAACATATATAATAAGAAGAGACATGGAATTGAACTCCAAATCTTATCTTTACCAACAAACCACAACTCTCAATAAATTACAATTCACATCTATCTTTAACTTGATTGATAATGTATTGATACCATCTAAATATTATATATAAATACCCAACATAAACCCTAGCCATCATCTATGCTTCCCTATTCCGCCGCTCCAAGCCGCTCGTAGATTGAGGCTCCTGAGACTTCTGACGACCTAAAAATAGAAGAAAATCGAGAGAAATTATAGAAAAATCAATGAAAACAAGAAAATCAAAGAATTTAAAGGTAATACCTTTTCTCACAAAGATTGATCATTTTTTCCTGCTCGCTTCTTTTCTTGTCATTTCATTCTCTTTTCCAGAGATCCATGGGAAGGAGAGAACTTGAGGGAGATCGGAGGGTTTCATAGGTTCCAATTGGGCTTTTTTCTCAAGCATATGAGACATTGTGCGAGTTGTGGCGGTGTGAGCGATAGAGGATGGTGAGAAGGAAGTTGAGGGCAGGGGCCCTCGCAGTGGCCAATGAAGGTGGCGAGGCGGAGGGAGGGGGAGAGGCCACCAGCGGGGAGGGGAGAGGGAGAGTAAGGCGAGGAAGGAGAGGGATGGTTGGAGAGGGGGAGGAGGTGGAAGAGGTGGAGGGCGGGGAAGTGGGAGGAGATTGTGCAAGTGAAGAGGAGTCGGACATGATAAGCGTAGGAAGGTAGAGCTGGATAATCATAAGAAAAAATAATGACCTTCAGAATTCTTTTTTTTTTCCTATGGAATTAGCCGCTTCTTGTTATTTTATCCCATAGTTCAATCCCTAAACAGTAATCATAAAGAAATGAAATTTTATCCATAAATTTTAAATTCTATATCAATTGTATCCTTTTCCAAATGGATCCTTAATCAGACTTCAAATAGGATCTACTTGAAATTTAATATTTATGTACCTCAAAACCTAGCCATGATTAGCTCTTCCACTTCCACAGCTTTGAAACTTCTTTCATAATCCAAACACAATTGTAACACAGTATTCCGCGAATAATTCTGTGCCTCGACTTTATTATGGACCATCTATATAAATTTCACTTCTTCTTTTTTTATCAAGCATGAATAACAGAAGGGATGGTTATTTACACCAATTGAATGGCTGGTTCGAATCAAAATTACATGGACGATTTCTCTCCACCAGAAGGCTGGAGAATTCATAAGAACCAACTTTTAATTGACACTGGCACTTTTTTTGACCAATTCTTTGCAGACAGAGACATAAGGTTGTCATATGCTGGACTGATCCTCACCCAGTTACAACTAGAATAGCAAATTAAATTCATGAAGGATTAAACCACCACAATAAATGTAATTAAACTTTTTCTCATTTTAACAATAATATTTAAAATGACATTTCTTTTATAAGTTTTGTGCATTTACGAGGATCAAACAACAAAAAAATTAAAACAAAACAATATTTGACAGAAAAAGCTCCCGACGAGGATCGAACTGGTGACCTTTCGCTTACGAAGCGAACGCACTACCACTATGCTACGAAAGCAGGCACCAGACTCAGATAAATGTCAGTTCTAGTTCAGTAATTTCACAAGGCTTTTCTAAGAGCTGAACTTAGAAATGGGCTTTTAGCTTGTTCTATAGTATGTTTTTATGGTGTCAGAGATGGTCAGATGAAGTTATCCACGAAAGACAACAGTACCCAAGCACTGCTTCAATTGGAGGAGGCTGTACCCTACCAAGTTCTTGCATCGTCTGGTGAAAAAAAACATCAAAGAGAAGCATCAACTAGGTCCTTCACAAGCTTCTGTTTCTTATCGTCATGGATAGAAACAAAACATCAATTATTTCATGACCAAAACTGATCATCCCCCACTCCTTGCTGTCTTCCAGACGGTTCTAATAACTCCTTGTTTATTTCCATCTTTCTCGAAACCTCCAGCATTAGAACCAATTGCAATACCAAGTGTACCAGTCACATCTTTAATGTTGGACCCAATAGTTAGCAAAGGCTCCACCATCCATGTTCTCCCAAGGCAAAGGTGCTTTCTCTTTTCTTCTTTTTACTAGACCCTGGCTCCCTCAGCTTGGCATAGCAGTTGCTGTTTGAGTGGCAGGTAAGGTATACATCAATGCCAAAGTCCAAAAAATCATCTAAATATTGTTTTAAGTTATTATTATTTCTGTTGCTGCAAGTCTTCGAACTGACATTGGTTGTTCGCCAACATGGAGCTTGGATCTAGATTGAGGGTGCTTCCTCCTTCAAAAACTTGCAATGAAAGTTTACACTCATTGGAAATACTCCGATGGGAGATCTTTCAATATTTAAGTTAGCCAGAGCTTAAGAAAGAAAAGAAAAGAAAAGGAGATGAGAGAGTGAGAGAGTGTAGGCGTTGTTTTCTTTACTTGCTTATCTTAAGATTCACTCATTACCTCTTTATATAAAAGTGGAGCCATAGGCTACTACACCCGAATCTAGTGGCCATTAGGCCTTAATCTGGTAGGCTGTTAAGCCTTAACCTGGTAAGCCATTGTGATAGAAAATCTGCCCACAACCTACAAAGCATAGTTATTAGTCATGGGTGTTATTCATGGACTATGTCCCCGTTCTAGATATCGTAGAAAGTTATGCAATACTATGGGAAGTTCCATCAGATCAACCTTATCATTGAGTGGGCCGATGGTTTGACATCAATAGAATACCAATGTGACACTTTGATGGGAATCTGGGATCAATTGAGTATGCATGTGTGAGGTCATAGGCCTCGAGACGGTGTTTATCTAACATCTAGATCAATTGACGATGAATTGGGTTGGCATTCATCAGATTATCTTCCATCTAATGAGAAGATTAGTCATTGTCCCGGATTGTAGACTTGCTATTTCTCCTTAGACTGGAGCTACATCATGATCTGAGCCATATCATCCCAGGCTAAAGTGCTATGGTTGATAAAAAATGACTCACATCTCAACACTTGCCCCTCACTACCAAGTCCAAAGTTAGCAAACTCACATCTCAACACTTGCCCCCCACTACCAAATCTAAAGTAACTTGCTGACTTCGGATGATGGGAGCAGTTCATTAGAGAGTCATTTTGATAGTCAGGAATATCCAAAGAGGATTGTCCTTCAGTTGATGCTGGTTAGATGCATCGCTGCTACTATGTAAAAGGTTATGGGCTCTAAACTATTCGCATGAAGCACCATAATTATAAAAGCATGGGAATTGAGGCAGCACATAGAGATCAATTAAGACCTTTGATTCCGAGGATCCTTTCATTACTAGTGCATCATATCTGGAGCTGATACATGGCAGAGCATATGTTTTTCATAATTGCTATGGATTACTATGGTGATCAAAGACCGACACATGTCAGCATCTTGGAAGGATGTGTTAAATCATCAGGTTGATCTAAATCATTGGTGGCATTATAAATACTAGCTTCCTCCTTTTCACCTTTGACTGATTTTTTTTCCTGATACACCACCTTCACTACTACTTGAAAGAGTTCTCCATCATCGTTCATCATTTCCAAAGCTTCCGATGATTGTTTTTTAGGCCATAATTTGACCATCCAGTGGGCTTCTCCTTTTTCTGTTCCTTTCTGCAATTCCTGGACTTTCTCTATGGCTTTATAATTTTTTCTCAGGCCTCTTGTTTAGTTCTTTTTCTACTTCCATCCTTCTTTTCTTATATTTTTTTCTATTTTTGATCTTTCTTCAATCCTATAGCTTTTGATCATAGTGACACTCAAGGTAAAGCCATCGGGCTGATCGGGGTTCTTGATCGACCCCTCCTTATGTTGGGTTCGAGGTGGAACCACCTCAGACCACTACTACTTTGGACCCTCTAGCTCGGTCCAAATCTTTCAACTGTTCCACTTCGGACTGCTACTACTTTGGACCCTCCAGCTCGGTTTGAATCTTTTGGCTTGGATGTTCCTCAACATGGGCCGAGGGCCGAGAGGTTCACTTTTACTGAATTCAACCTAGAAAGAGTCTGGGCTCAGTGTTATATTCTAGACTGTTCTTGCTAGAGCTATCTAGTCGAGATGGCCAGATAACTTATGCTCCTGAAGGGCACCTCGAGATTTACAAGTTCCTCCGAGCTGAATTTTGATTTTTTTTCACCCTTTTATTGCCAAGCTTCTTGAATTCTATCATCTTGTTCCTGTTCAGATCAGTCCGAATGGCATTTAGATCATCATTTTTTTTGTTCTTCTCTATGACCTTATCAAGACTGAGCTGAGGTGCTCGCTCTTTCGAGCACTCTTCACCTTGCAGAGGCACCCTCGCAGTAAGAGATAGTGATACTTTACTGCCCATAGAAATTATCAGTTCGTCAAGGAGCTGTCTTCTTCCATCCATGATTGAAAAAAAAAATTATCCCCTCCGACCTTCCTTAGGGCTTCAGTTGGAATTGGAGACATTTATAAATTTTCTGGATTAAGCATTCTGAGCTACTCCCTATGGACAAGGAGCACCTCTATAAATTGTGCTTCATGGAGATTTTGCCGCTAAAGGAGCTCCTGATCGAGCAGGCTCTGCATGATATTGGAATCAGCTCGATTAGTCCTCGGGGTACGATCGATCTTCTTGATTTGAACTTTTAATTTGGCTTTGTTGTTTTGCAGGATGCTAACTCTTTATTTGTTGTTACAATAATGAGGTTGACGTTGGAGTCCTTGAGATCGGCTCTGCAGAAGAGGTCGTGTTCATCTAGTAGCAAAAACTCATCATCGAAGAAGAAATAGAGGATACCTACTACTCCACCCAAGCCGATGCCAACCACAGCGACCTTCAACACTATGCTACTGGAGATCAACGATGAGTTAGAGGTTGTCGTTGTGATGCCTTTAAGGTCAGCTCCACTAGCCTTCCAAGAGATGGGCTGGGCTCAAAGTCTGGTGGCCCACCATGCCCCTTATCCCCTTTCAGTGCCGACTCCAACACCAAGGACTGCACCATCCTCATCTACTCCAAGCTCTTCTATAGTATGGGCCAGGGCTAGGCCCTCCTCATTCGGGACTGAGGAGGAGCTCTTTGCTATGATAAAAGTGATCCGAAAATCTAATTTCAGACATCAAGATGCTCAGCTCACCTGGGAGCTGATGCAGATGATCCTCCAACCAGCAGACTGGTCATTGAGCAAATCCTATCATACCGAAAATGTGCTGAGATTGGGCTTTTCATGTCTCCTCTCGATAAGTTCTCTTTTCCCTTTTTTTTCTTTGGTCTTATTTGACCTCCATGACTTGATATTTTATTTTTTTTCCTTTTGTAGCTGATCCACGACTTTGTTGTACTCAGTGAGAAGATTTTAAGCTTCCACAACCTAAAGTGGGAGTTGGAGGATGGAGCCCAAACATAGGCCACCGAGGAGAGGGGTTTTCAGGCTCTATCTGAGCTCTAGCAGACTCATGACCAAATGAGGGTTCTTAAGCGTAAGGTTGCCCATGTAGTGTGGCAACCAGCATCCAGTGAGAGAAGGTTGTCGAGCTGGAGAGGGAGCTGGCAGCAACCATGGCAACTCGAAGGGTGATCGAAGAGAAGCTTGCTGCAAGAAAGGAGTGGGCAGCTGAGAAAAATCATTGGTTGTCACTGAGGCCAAGCTCTAGGCCATGGAGGAGTACAAGGCCTCAGAGGTGTTTGAGATAGAGATTGCTGAGGATTTGGCCTCGGCCTTCGCCATGGGCTTCAACCTCTACAAGGCACACATGGCTCGGCTCTTCCTCGGAGTCAATGTCAATCACCTGAATCTAAAGAAGAGTAAAGATGAGGTAGATGAAGATGGTGCAAGTGTTGGTGTCACTTCCTCGACGATAACCAGGGCGGACAAAGTAGAAGAAGATAGGACAAACTTTGCCCTCATCTCGGCAACATCATTGGAGATGAATCCAGAAGATGCGGTCAAGGAAGGTGGGGCAAATATTGGCTCTTCTTCAGTGGCCACGCCAGCCACTGAGCCTGTTACTACAATTGATGCTTCTGTAGATCATCGACTAGTGGTCCTGATCATCTAAGTGGTACCAATCATCCCTAGACAGCTAGAAATCATAGTTTGATGGATGTACAATCTAGGCAACTCTAGATCATGATAGGCCCCAGCAGCTGAGAATCCTCCCCATGGTGGCTCCTAAGACCAAAGTCGAGATCATATCTCCTATTGAAGAAGCTCCTCAATTTTATATCTTTTTGTTCTCTTTTTGTACTTCACAACTGAAGTAGCTATAACAGGAGTCAATTCCAAATTCAGAAAATGATCTTGCTATTAAGCTCTTCAAGTTTGTATGCTCCTGGTTGGATGTCCTTTGAAATCCAATATGGAGCTTTCCAATTTGGATATAGCTTGCCCTATTCGGTAGGTTTGGATATTTCAGCTCATTGGAGCATGAGGTATCCAAGTTGGAAGACTTTCAATTTGACTAATTTGGCATTATGGTATTGGGCTATCCATTGTTGATATGAAGCAATTCTAATTCAAGCTTGCTATCTTATTTCTTCTAACAAGTAAAGATTCGTTCACAATTGATCAGAATTGGCTTGCTCATTGTAGTTTTTCACTTGGATTGATGGAAGGCTGATCTCGACTGGGATGACTGCTTTAGTGCCAAAGGGAAGGTTGAATCATATTTCTCTGATTAGGACCCAAACAGTAGTTTGGTAGGCCCATAGGATGATATAGAGCTCCTCCACATAAACCCCTTTGGCTTGGCTTAACCTTGTCTTCAGACCCTGCAAAATAGCTCAATTAGTTATCTTGGCTTCTCCATTAGATTGTGGATCTCCAATCGTGATGAGTCTATGATCGATGCAGAGATCCAAGCAAAACTCCTTCAATGTTGGATTGTCAAATTATCATTCATTATTAGTGATGATGGCTCTGAGAAGTCCGAATTGATAAATGATTGACTTTCAAATGAAGTTTTGGATCTTTTTCTCAACAATTTATGCCAAAGACTTGGCTTCAACTCACTTTATAAAGTAGTCAATGGTGATGATGAGAAGTTTTTCTATCCAGTCACTTATGGGAAAGGACTAAGAATGTTGATTTTCCATCGGGCAAATGGCTAAGGTGAAGAGATTGGTGCGAGTGTGGCTGAAAGTCGATGCTGGATATTGGTATAGCTCTGGCATTAGTCACATTTTCTAATGAGCTTCGTGGCATCTTACTATAAAGTTGGCCAGTGATACCCCTATTGGAGTACTTTGTAGGCTAGCAATCTATCCCCTAAAAGATTTCTACAGATCCCCTTGTGCACTTCCGTAGGAGCATAGTCAGCTTTGGATGGCTGAAGATATTTGAGAAGGGACAGTTAGTATGGCTATTTATACAGCTTCTCTTCGAGGAGAACATACTAGGGGGCCTGTTATTTGATCCTCCAAGCTTCGACAGTGTTTGCAGGAAGGATACTATTGATAAGTTAACTTACAAGCTGGTTCATCCAGCTCAGCTCATGATCGATCTGTAGGACCATCGATTGTTCGTCGATGCTAGATTTGTTTCAAATACTCGAAGAGAACTCTTCGGCTAAGCTTGCTATGTTTTGAGTTGGCTAATCAGGATAGCATGTTTACTCATGCATTTTTGGTCCTCAATATTTGCTAAATTTCAAATTTTTTGAAAGTTGAGAATAGCTCCTCGAGCCTTTGTAAGTATTTGATCATTGTTGGTTTCCAAGTTTTATATTCTTGAGTTTCATATTCTCCTTGCACATGGTTAATAACCAACTGGGAGTTAATGAAGGTCCTGAGTCATTCCATCCAGAGCTCTTTTAGGATATTAAGACTAGTGATTAGTGCCTCATATTCAGCTGTGTTATTAGAGGTGTTGAAATCAAACCAAAGTATATTTTCAGTCATAACTCCATTCGAACTAGTGAGAATGAGTCCGGCTCCACTTTCTTGAGAATTGGAGGCCCCATCGATATGCAAGATCTACTGGAGTCTGTCGCCCTATTCCTCAGATGTTTTGGGGTTGGTTCCTCTTTGGGGATAGTATTTTCACCAATGAAGTCCGCCAAGACTTGAAATTTTATAGGAGGTCTAGGTCTATAATCAACGTTGAATGTATTAAGCTCGATTGCCCATTTTGTCATTTGTCTTGAAGTATCGAGCCTCTACAGATGGCTTTCAGTGGCTAGTTGGTTAGAACAACCACTGAATCAGCCCAAAAGTAAGATCAGAGTCATTGCACTGGAGTGACAAAGGTGAGGATAATTTTCTCTGATATGGAGTACCTAGTCTCTGTATTCCATAGCATTTTTCTCACATAGTAAATTGACTTCTAGACCTTTCCTTCTTCTTATATTTGAACCAAACTCACTGCAAAAGATGAGATAGCCAAATATAGGTACAGAGCTTCACGTGCATTTGGTTTGAATAGTAGTAGGGGATATCTAAGGTAGTTTTTGAGGTTTTCAAATGTAGCTTGGCATTCCCCCTTCTAGTTGAAGTTCTTCATTTAGTGTAGAACTTTGAAGAAAAGGAGACATCTTTTGATTGATTTTGAGATGAACTGGCTTATGACGGCTCTCCTTCCCATAAGACGCTACATATCCTTCTTTGAAGTTAGATGCTTCATTTTCAAGATGGCTTGAACCTTTTCTAGGTTTGCCGCAATCCCATATTGTGTCACTATGAACTCCAAAAATTTTTTGGAGATGACTTCAAAGGTGTACTTCAATGGATTGAGCTTCATCCAGCATTGCCTTAGCTTTAAAGGATCCTTCAGGTCACCTATATGCCGATTCACTTTGGTGCTCCTCACCAGCATATCATCAATATATATCTCTATATTGTCACTGATCTGATGTTTGAATATTCTATTGATGAGGCATTGGTACGTTGCACCTATACTTTAAACCAAACGACATTACTTTATAATGGTACAACCCTTTGTCGGTGATGAATGTCATCTTTTCTCATTCTTAGGCACCATCTGAATCTAGTTATAACTAGCGAAAGCATCCATAAAACTTAGAAGCTTATATGTGGCATCCACAAGCTTGTCAATTTGTGAGAGCGAAAAATTATTATTCAAACAAGCTTTGTTGAGATTGGTTATCAGTGTAGTCTATACATATCATTCACTTGGTATTAACATTTTTAACCATCACCATGTTTGCTAGCCAATTAGGATGGTCAGCTTTTGGGATGAAACTGACCGCTAGAAGTTTGTCTACCTCCTCATCTATCACCTGTTGTCGATCTAGTATGAAGCTCCTCTTCTTTTGCCAGACTAGATGATGCTCAAGGTCAACATTCAATCTATAAACAATAATATTAGGAGCAATACCTAGCATATTGGAAGCTAATTGGACAAAATATCGACATTAGCCCATAGGAACTATAGCAATCGGGCCCATAAATCCATCGGCAACATTGTCTTGATCTGGATTGTCCTGCTCGAATCTTTTTCTCTAAGTGTTATAGACTCTAATTGTTCTACAAGTTCACCTCGGGCCTCCTTAAGCTCCTCTTGATAATTGAGGCTCTTAATCGGTGGAAACTTCATGGGCTTCTTCCTTTTACCAAGGCTATGAAGCACTGATGGGCCAGCATGTGTCTTCTCAGATTTTGTCGACCCCACTCCTTATCGAGAATCTCACCAAGAGATGGTAAGTGGATACTATCATTCGAAGCACATGAAGCCTGAGTCGACTGATTATGGTATTATAGATAGAAGAAATTTGGACCACCAAGAAGATCAGTTACATGATTGCTTATTGAGATTCTTGTCCCATTATAATAAATAAAGTTATTTCTCCTTCAACCAGGATAGAGTTTCTAGAGAACCCAACAAGGAGCATATTGACTCTTTTTTGCTGTTCAGTTGATAGTTTCATTCTTTAAAAAGTATCATAAAGCAAGACATCGGCTGACCTTTCATTATCTATAAGGATTCCTTTTACATCATAGTTTGCTATCATCATAGAGATGATGACATCATCATGATCAGTTTGAACTCCATAGATATCCTCATCAGAAAAAGTAATTACATCGCTCATTTACTATCTTTTTGGAGATGGGCTCTCAGCTCAGCCCTCTACCCCCTACGTCCAATGAATCTCAATATCATATTGATGATACCAGCAGTCAGATGGTTGTTGTTCTCCCACTCGGGCTGGCATTGAGGAGGCTATTGGTTGTCTGATTTTTTTTAATCTTGAACATACTTCTTGAGGTACACTTTTTAGATCATGGCCTTGACTTGTCTTTCAGCTAATGGCGATCTTCAGTTTTATGGATGACATTATGATGGAATTGGCAATACTCCCTCTGATGCTGCCTTGTTGCTAGGGCTTTCAATTGGCTTTATCCAACGAACATATCTTTCTTGAATCTAAGACTAAAGTGTAGTTATGGGGGCATAGGTGTTGAATAGACAAGGCAGGCTCCTCAGTTTCGGTTCTTCTACTGGCAAAAGGGCCCGATCTCACCATGAGGTTTTCGAGGCTCCTCTTTAGGGCACTTTTTATTTCCTCCTATACCTCCCTTAGATTGTTGGTGGATACCACCGCTTCCTCGCCTGTGTGTACTTTTGAGCATAATTGTGGAGGTTAGCGTAGTCCTTCAAAAAGTTCTTATCAAGAGAGAGGAGAAGGTGATTATTTCGAAGGCCCCTCTTTAGAGCCAATAACGCAACCATTTTGTTAAGATTGCAAACTTCCAACATGGCTATATTGAAGTGTGCCACGTAATCATGCAGCAACTCCCTTCTTTTGCTGGATCGAGAAAAGGTTGTTGGAGTTATTAGTTGGGTCAGTTGCTGTTGAAGTGCACATTTCCTCCCAAGCCACTCAAAAAAATGAATGGTCCCTGGTTGGAGCTCGAAGTATGATCCGTACACAGACTTCTTGAGTTGGTTAGAAGGCAAGATAAATGAGGGTGTCTGAAGTCCTTTGGAGGATCATGAGGGCCCTGTAGCCCTCAAGATGTTCGAATGGATCTGAGGAGCCATCATATGGTTCCACCTACAACATTATGAGCTGAGCTGGGATCGCTTCCTCTAGTATCCTTTAGGAGAAAGGTGGGTGTGAGTTGAAGCTAAGGTATTCATCATGCTTCCAATCTCTCTCTCTTGGAATGTCTCGAGTCCTTGCTCAATCTTTTGAATCTTCCACTTGAGATCATCCCCACATCAAGGCCCACTGGGCATTAGGATCGTATCCCAGAGTTGAGCCTCCTCTAGAAGACTTTGAGGTTCCCGTCATCGATCCATTCTCTTAGGGCTTCATTAACACAACAAGGATTGGTGAACCGCCAACTCAAAGTGACAAAAATGTCATGGGATCCTCTCTAGGCTCTTGAGGTGGGACGGCAGCTATGCTACGATGGAGCAACTTGGCGAGCCAACTCCATTCGATTTTGCTTCTCTGCGGCTTGTTGGAGCTACTAGACGTAGTGGTCAATGCTTGGATCTGTTGGACCAGGACGTCAAACTGCTGTAGGTCTGCTGCTATGGCGGGCAGAGTCTGACCCATCATCAGAGGCTTTGAGTTCCACTAGCTCCATTAGGATGACTAGTGGCGAGAGGTGGCAGAGGTATCTTGCATCTATTTCTTATTATTTCTTCTTTCTTTCTCCAAAAATGGATGGTAGGTCCGTCCTCTACCATCAATCTATTATTGCAAGTCTCCAAATTTAGGTTGGTCGCCCACCAACGTAGAGCTTATATCTGTGTTGAAAGTGCCTCATTCAAGAACCTGCAATGAAAATCCACACTCATCGAAGATGCTCTGATGGGAGATCTTCCAATGCTTAAGTTAGTCGGAGCTTAAGAATAGAGAAAAGAAGAAGAAGGAGATGAGAGAGTGAGAGAGTGTAGGCACTATTCTTCTTTTGCTTGCTTATCTTAAGATCCCCTCGTTATCTCCTTATATAGAGGTAGAGCGATAAGCTGTTACGCTTGATTCTGGTAGGTCATTAGATCTTAATCTGATAGGCTGCTAGGCCTTAATATATTAGACTATTAGGATAGAGAATCTGTCCACTGACCTACAAATTATGGTTGTTAGTCATGAAATTATTCGTGGATTTTATCCATATTTTAGAATTATAGAAGATCATGTGATATTATGAAAATTTCATAAGATCCATCTTATCATTGAGTGGGCCAATAGCTTGAGATTGATGGAATACCGATGTGACACTTTGGTGGGATTTGGAATCGATTGAGTATGTGTGAGGTCGTAAGCATCAGGACGATGTTTATCCATTGTCTAGGTCAGTTGGCGACAAACTAGGGCCGCCATTCCCCAGATTGGCTTCCATCCTATGAGAAGATCAATTATTATCTAGAGTTGTAGACTTGCTGTTTCTCTTTATAGGTTGGAGCTACATCCTAGTCTAAGCTATCTCATCCCATTCCGAAGTACTAAAAACTGACTCACACCCCAACATTTGCCTTCTACATTCAACATCATCTTTTCCAAAAATTATATGGTGCTCTTTGTAGCAAGGGAATGGCTTGTTCGGAAGCTGAGCTACATCCTTACGACTCTGCAAACATAAGAATGAAAATAAAATAAAATAACTAGACAATCATATTCTTTTGGTAAATTGGATAGATTAAACTAAACAAATATAAATACATCCGTAGGAATCAGCAAATCAAATATTTCAGATTTTGCTTGTAACTATGCATCCTAGACAAACTTGTCAATGGTCACATATTTCTTTATGCTGTCCCAACCAAATTTGCTCCTGCTTCCACGTTCCATCATATCATGCACAATTCTGAAGTCATTTTTAAGTCTTGATTCTCGATTCAATACCTAGTCTTTCTTTTAGTCAGCAAACAGGCAGCTTCTGCCCCATTGCCTTTTCCAATACTTGTGAGTCATCTGATTTGAAACCGTTATTAGTCTTGAAATTACCAGCACTAGTTACCTCAACAAGGGCTTGGTGTTCCTTATTTATCCACTTTGTTTTATTTTGTATTCTCTTTCTTTGGGTTGTTGTGTTAAAGAAGACATCCCTGACAATCAGAAAATACTTTAAATAATAAACGAAATTTAGAAATAACGACATCAGATCATCATCATCTTTGCCATAATAACACAAGGCACATCCAATACTATGTAGGCATCAATAAAACCACAATTACCTTACATAAAACGCAATTATGAATGAACCAATGTGAGAACTAAATATAAAAGGAAATTTCATGAAAGGAAATTTTACAAGTAATTCCATAAAAATATTTTACTAGCACAAACAATTGTTCTTAATCATTATATGAATATTTCCAAGGAACTCAAATTAAAATAAATGCAAATTGTTTGTTTTAAAAGTCATACAACGTTAACTTGATTTTCAGCTTTCTCTACAATAACCAAACATTTTAAGTGCCAAATCATCTATCTATGCACTCCATTGATTTGATGGCTTAACAATTGTAAATGGATCATCATCAAGTCTGCTGCATATTTGACTGTGCACTTCCAGGTCTTCTTCCAATGGATCTTTGTTCATCTCCTTTCTTATGATGTTATGGAGAAGACATCATGCCATAATGATTCGTTTTTGTATCTTATCAGGAAGAAAGGGCTCCTTAGAATTGCCCAACATGGCTCAAAGCTAGCAGACCAAACATCTCTCTTACATGTTTCAAGCTGCTGAATGCTTTAGTTTAAAATCTCCAGCATATTTGGTTGATACCCTTCCCTTGATAAATTTAAATGATACCATCCCCCTCTCAATGGTACAAGGAATCCCTTTCCATTCATGTATGGAGCGCAAGAAAGTAGTAAACTAAGTTCGAAAGTAATTTGAGTTAGATAAATTTATATGGCAGAGCAGAAGATCCATACCAAATTTCATGTATTAAAGACTGTTCGCAGTCAGAGCTTATCCTATGACCCTTAACTAATTTCTCCTATTTACAGTGTAACACCCCGCCAATTGGGCCCAGAATCAGCCACAGCCCAGACACAAA
>KE504995.1:473579-485488 GCA_000441515.1 Elaeis oleifera | reverse complement strand
CACCAGTGCACAACCCACCGACGCCAGGGCAAGTGGGGTGCAGTCGAAGGGGTGCGGTAGGGTGGGCGCCAGGGCAGGTAGGGGGGTGCACCGAGGCGAGCGAGGGTGCGACTGGAGGGGTCAGTCAGGAGGAAGGAGAAGACTCCTTACAAGAGTTTTTTTCATTTTTTTTGGTGCTTTACGATTCATGCGGAAACAGAGAGAAGAAGAAGAATAAAAAAATAAAATATTAATAAAATATTATTTATGCCATATTTGCATCGAATTTATCTACGTTAGCATCGAATTTTGCTGCATCAGATTTTTGATGAGAAAAAATGGCCGGAATCCACCCCAAGAGCAACATTAAAGGGGTTTAGATAGTTGGGGGACTTAAGTTTAGAATTTTGTAGTTTAGGAATCACTTAAAAAATCTAACTTAATTTAAAGACTACGAACATAATTTATCCAATTTTATACTTTAGCAAGTATTGAAATTAATGATTGTCAGCGAGTTTTTTGGTACAATAAAAATAATGAAATTATGAATAGACTTTTTAAATCCAGATGAGAGAATTAATGTTAAGCATGTGACCTTGAAATTAAGTCATTTATGCTCATTTTTAATAAAGGAATTTGGTTATGACAAAATTGGTAACCTTTTCGGTTTATCTCAATTTTGGCAATTCTATGATTTAAGAATTAGATTCCTGCAGATCACTTGCATCATTTGGCATGCATGTATTGCCACCTTAACATACTATTGTAGTATGAGCTAATGGTGCATCTGACGAGGGAAATGGATTTTGATAAATGAAAGTAATCTCATCTTTTGTTAGCAAACAATTGTGATAGCATCACATCCATCAAGTTGTTCCACTATTGAGGTGCTCTCAAATCCAAAACTATGATCAGAAACCCATTAATATCTTAATAGTATTAAAGAACTAGACTACCTGACCTATCACATCCCTTTCAAAGCCCATGTTAGAAGTCAATTGAGTCACTGTAGAATGGCATGCTACACAGAGTAGATCGATTATGCTGGCTTAAGATTCAAAACAAATATCAAATAAAAATATTTATAGAGAATCATGAAAAAAATAATTATGGAAGAAAAATTGAGAGATAAAATAAATTTATTTAAAGAAAATAAAGACCAAATTCTTACAAAAATATCTCACAAAAAAAGCTTCACACGCACAAATAATCTCTCCTCTTTCTTTCTTCCTGCACTTTTTTCACCATCTTTCATACAGTTTTCCACACACCAAGGAGATACCAAAGGTCCCTTGAATAGAGTATCATATTGGTGGGAGCTTGACTCCTATCTTGACTTAAAATAAAAATCTATTAGAATATAAACTCAAACAATCTTTAGAAGAAAATAATGAAGAGTAATACTAAAAATAAAATCTTAAAATCATTAAAATCAATAATCAACGGAAACAGAATCTTAATTAGATTGGGACTTGACAATAAATTTCAACACTTTTCCTTATTATGAATTCTATGCCAATAATATTGACTTTGTCGATGTGATAGAACGTCATAGTAGCCATCACCATCATTGTTACAGTAACAGTAATGTATAACAACTTATTGAAGCAACAATTGAATAACGAAACTCTTTTATTGGCTTGAACAATAATTTTTTTGCCGGCCCATTCTCTTCGATGCATATGTTGAAGATGTTGATGTCCACCAATAATTTTCTTTGCACTGACTCTAAGGTCATGATGCCAAGACTCCTTCGAGCATCCAGCTCATTCCAATGAATATCATGTTGTCAGTAATATTCATTATGTACCAAAGGTGCACCAGTGATTACTTCCACACCTGTGAGATCAACAAAAGAATTTTGGCTATATTCACGTATCTCAACTAGAGTACCTTCAAATATCTGCATACGATTGATTTTTCTAAATATGAAATCAAATATTTATGCATAATATCTTTTAATATCTCAAACTTTAGAGTAGCTTCAAAATTAATTAATATATCAAAAATCTTATCGAACATCAAGGCATAATAAGAATCATCTCCACTAAGCATATCTCCTTACTGCTTGATCTCTAAAACTACTTCAAATTAGTTAGCTCTTCATCCTTATGACTGACTAAACCTCCATATGAAATTTTTGAATCTTCGATGGATTCAATATAGAACTCTTTTGCATGATTTGATTCTTTAATATAGATCTCCATAACTGGATCAATTATGGCATCTTCTGACTCTTCTTAAGTAATTTCAAACTAATGAATTCTTCAATCATGATCTCTTCTGATGCAACATCTACTTAATTAAGCTTATCTTGCTTAAGATTTTCTTCTAGATTTGATTGATCCTCAATCTGATCAGTCTTGCCATGCTCTAAGTCTTTAGAAATTGATTCAATCTCTAACTGATCAAGCTCTCTCTATTTCAAATCTTCATCTTTAAATCAATTTTTATTCTTTTTTTAGATCTTTGGAGAAGTCTGGAACCAAAATCTATTCTTCAGATAATTTTTGTTTGTGATTTCTTATATTGCCAAAATTTTCATAGACAATCGCAAGAATATTCCATTCTTTTTTTGGCTCCTTTATATCCTAAATAGGGAGAGAATTTTCTTTATCAACTAAAATTTGAAGAATCTATATTATCTTTTTGGATTTCAGATTCCATTTTCTTCCTACAATCTCATCTGTTGGCATTATTTTTGACTTATCCAAAATATCTCATAAATCTTGGCCTATCAAATAAAATTTAATAAGAACCTCCTAATATGGATAACAGATATTATTCAATTTATGAAAAGTGGTAGTAAAAGAGTCTTATTAATATTAGTAAGATCAGACATCTCATAACTACACCTATTGATAAAGATAGTAATAACATCAGCCATAATGATTCATCCCTTAAATCACCAAACAAGAGTCCAAATACTTGTACCATGGCACAGTGAAATACCGGAAGCTCTTCAACCATGCTGAGCTATGAACACAAAAATCATCAATAATCAAGTTGCAACTCCAAAAAACTATGCTCCAAATAAATCTAATTAAAACTATAAACTACTTAACCACCTCCAAGCCTATGGCTCTAATATCATATAGAGCTATAAACATATGGGCCACCAATCTTGAGATCTTAGCTCTGATACCATGTAAAGTCATAAATTGATGGGCCACGAATCTTAAACCCTTAGCTTTGATACCATATAGAATCACTATAAGAATATTCTTTAGTAGCGACGGCTATTAGCGATAATATATTAGTTGTCGCTAATAGGATATTTATCGATGAAAATTATGATCAAAAAGAAACCATCGCTAAAGGATTGAACATCTAATAGTGACGGACCGTTTGGTTATTAGTGACGGCAAAGCCGTCACTATAACTCTTAAATTTTAATATTTATTTATTTAATATTAATTAGTTATTAGTGAAGACTTTAGCGATGCAGCGTTCGCCATCGCTAATATAAAGTCCTAAAATCCCACCCATTCTTGATTGATTTTTTTTCACTGTGCCCCTGCATCCCTCGTTCTTCCCCCACGTTTGGTCCCACTTCTTCCATTGCCACACTATCGGAACCTTAATAGAGCCCCCATCCCCATGCCCTAATCCACGCACCACCATCCCCGCACTGGATCCACCATCCCCGTGCCCCCACCTCCCCCTTTTTCACCGCCTCCGTTGTTCTTCCCCATCTTGCTGCCGAAAGCTTGCCGAAGCCCCCATCCCTATGCCACCATTATTGTGCTAGATCCACCATCCTCGTGCTGGATCTATAGTCCCCCATGCTGGATCTATTGTCCCCATACTAGATCCATCATCCCCCATGTCGGATTCACCGTCCCCCATGTCGGATCCACCGCCCATATTGATGCGTGTCACAGTACATCAAAATTAATCCTACTCACTACTATGTAGATAGAGTGAGTCAGGATCGTATCCATAGAAATCTTAGTCTGATTGTTGTAAAAATAAAAAAAATTAATAGATTGAGAGAAACTAATAAAAAGATTAAAAATTATAATAAAAGATTTTTTATTAATCTAATAAAGCATACATAAAAAAAAGATAAAAGTATGATACAAGATAACTAACTCCAAGTTGAACCTTCTAACTAATCTCGATGGTAGGTGTGCTTCCTTGAATCCTTCATCTTCCTCCATGCAAACAGTGGCAGGATGGCTAGAAGGCTTGGTCTAAAAATTCTATAAAAAAAATAGATGAAATTATGGAGATAATAGAGAAGAAGAGCAGCGGCATTAGGATTGGAACCTCTCCTAGATTTGGTAGAAGGAATATTAGGGTTAGGACCTCCCTTAGTCATTTTGGGATGTGGAGAAGAGATTTATGGAGGCATATGGTGGCGGCAAGGAAGAGGAGGGGTTGCTAGGGTTAGAACATTCTCTAGACTTTTTGAGCATGAAGAAGAGAGAGGAAAAGAAGGGGATGGCAGCTTGTGGGGGCTTAGGAGATGATCCCCCAAAAGGGGGTGTGTGTCCTCTCTTTAGGGCCATGACCTCCTTTAAATAAAGCTTCAAAAATCTCCCCAAAACCAAGCTACCCATGCCTCTCATTCTCTCTATAAACAAATTCCCCAAAAGAATAATTCTTTCCTAAATCCCGCGTATATCCTTTAGCTTTCCACAACCGGCAAGCATGATTTCTTTCCTTTCTGCGCACCCACGTTTCTTCTCCCTAAAAACTTTCTTCATTTTCCTTGTTGCCATGCATGTCCTTCTTTCTTCTTTTTGGTCTTTTGCGTACAACCACCCCGTGAGTCTGCATTTCATGCCGCACATGCAGCACTTTGTGGGTCCACACCATGCCTTTTCCTTCTTTCTGCATTGCACACACATCCTCGTTAGCGCCCATGCACAGCAACTAGCGCACAAACCCGCACACCATGCTTTAGCCAAAAAAACATTTCCTCTTTTGCCTTGATAATCTTCCTCTTTTGATTGGATTGGATGACGGCTCAAATTCTTCTTCTAATCAATTGATTAGGATGCCTTGAGATGTGGCCATTGGATCTTCAACTGATTGATTCTTGGCCCTTGATTTGATGTAGCACCTAGGGTTTCTTGGTCTTAAGGATTACATCATGAATTTTAGCCCTTGGATTGGAGATGTTGTTTCTAAACCCTTAGATGATCTTCCTCCCCTTGATATGGTTGCTTTTAGCCATCATGCTTGGGTCTAAATCACTTTGAATTAACTTGAATGGACCCAATCTATCAATTACTTGCAAAAGTGATTAAGAAACATCAAATTCAAACTAATATAAATTAAATAACACAAATTTAATACTTTTAATATCCTATTTCATGTATTGATCACATCTCCCAACTTGAGCTTTGCTCGTCCTCAAGTAAAGAAAGGATTTAGGGCTAAGTACCATTTAACTTAGAGTTTTGAATTTCATCAGACAATTTTTAAAAAGGCCATTGATGTTCAGTAGAGCGTAAGTGAGGTATGTCATTGGAGTATTGTACTAATCAATATAGAAATTAAGTCAAAAATACTAAATATTTTTTAAATTTTTTCTAAATTGCCCCCACCTTTATCTCTAAATCATTTAACTTTCATTTAGGTAAGTATAGTATTACTTCCATCCTTTATTTATTGATTTTTTTTAATGTTGTACCATTAATAAGTGTCTTAACCCCTTAAGCTTTCTATCTGATCCATGTAGCAAGTTTCAGCCAATAACTCTCGAACCAGATGGCTTTAGGGCACTAGGTATAAAATATTTCTTGAATTTTCTAACTCGAATTAAACAGGTTATGAGTTAAGACTAGCTTTACAATAGAGCTTCTTTATCCTTCACACTTTTTGATGTAAAATTCAAAACTTACTTAGGCAAAGAGGTCTGATTGCTCAGCATGAAATACTTGAAAACTATTTATTTAAAATAATTTTATTTATGAAAAAATGTATAGTTACCCTTTGCTAGTCCACAAAAGTAATTAGACATGCTCATAGAAAAATATTTAGGAAGAATTAGAAATGCTCATAGAAAAATGCTCACAGAAAAATGTTAGGTTCTAGAGTTAGCTCTTTATTGGATTTTCTTAATACTTGATCCCTCAATATCTCATAAACTCTCTGATATGTACATCAATTTATTTTTTTTAAAAAAATACTTGGTTCAGCTCAATTCTTGAGCATAATCAGATATCTAACTACTAAATACTAACTTATTTGAAGATTTTTTAATTTTTTTATTATTCTCTCTCCTAACTTAAACAATATTATCCTCAATAGAGGAGAGAAATAGAGTGTGATAGATAAAAAGAAAGGAAAGAAAAGAGTTCATCTAAGCTTTATTTGTTCTTGGCTCAGCCTGAGCCTTGAGGATAGCAAATGTAAATCTCCCCCTAACTTGGCTGATAGTCCTTCCTGGAGTCGAGTTCCTAAATAAACTGAAAAAAAATGAAAGTAAAATGCAAGGATCTAGGTTTCCTCCCAAGAGTGCTAAGTTTAAAGTCTTCAGTCAGACTTTTATTAAGACTACTTCTAAGAAATTGAGTTACCTCTCAACAAGCGCTAAGTTTAACATCTTCAGTCAGACACTATGAAGAAGTCTCACTTATAACAAACTTGGGTATGTCCCTCAAGATTTCAAAAGGATAGGATCAATCAGGAGATCTTATCATCATGGCAGTAAAACATTCGTGAAATGCTCTACGACGGTTAGCCTGACCCAAAAGAGTATTTTTGGCAAGCATGTTGCACCAAAATCTAGAAATCTTAAAGTTAAGAAGGGATGGCATTTGTTGGGCCGAAATCAGATATGGTGTTTTAAAAATTTTTTCAACTATAATCTGATCTACCCCAATCTCTATCTCGGATATGATATGTCTCGACATAATCCCTTTCTGATCTAAAGCCTGATACTTTTTTCAAATTAATATTAAATCTATCTCCATACATCATTTTAGCACCATAGAAAGATTTTGGAGACAATCCTCAAAAGTAGTGCCAATTACAGAGATATCAGTCATAAAAACTCAATATCATTGTCCCTCATTTCAAAGATATCCCATCCAACAGCTTTTTTATGTGTTTTTAGAATACCTACAAGTTGAGCTTTCTGGTTAGGGATCACTAGAAGAGTGTCAGCGGGTGCGTCAGGAAGTGGCTTCAATTATAAAGCAGATAGTGATTCTAACAAGAGAGCTATTGGGGGGCTAAGTGACGGCTCATGATTTTTATTCCAAAATAGGGTGATTTTGGGGTAGGACATATCTACTAGGTCATTTATTTCTGTGATATACCCATCTACATCAAAATCATCCATCCCGAAATGAGTCAGACAGAGATCTAATGAATATTGGGGGAGAATTGTGGGTGTAGATTTCTCTATTATGTTATTTATTTGTTGTCCTTAGGAAGTCTCAATTAATTCCATCATTTCATCAATTTATCCTCCCTTCCCATTAAAAGGAATGCATGATTCTAGGACACTTGAGAATGGGACTATAGATAGATAAGGTGACGATGGAATTGGTTCGACCCACCATTCTAATTCTTTTCTATACATTTTTGCCTTAGTCGAATTATCTGTGTTGGTCTTTTGGTTGTGTAGGGTTGTTCTATGACCATTTCATTCTCAAGAGTCATAATCGATGGTTTAGAAAAATTACAGGAATATTAAAACTTCTAGTCAGGTATTGTCTCTCTAGATTACTCTCGTGCTGACTAGGCAACTCTCCTTCTTCCTTCCTACAGAATACGATTACTAATTGATCGACTTGAATTTCTAATTCGATCAAGGATTGCATAGAGAAGTGAAGGATCTGATTCATGCTTTCTATCCTGTTTAATGCTTGTAGAACCTTCTCTTCAAATGATGGGCTATAGATAGTTAGAGAAGGTTGATATTATGAATAGGATATGTCATAATAAGGCACATCTATGAACGTAGATCCTTGTAGTATCGGGATAACCATCGATTGTGGTTTCAATGAAAAATTTGGTTGAACCCCCCAGCCTAGATTGTAGGCATTAATGTATGGGTTATTCCTAGACTGTAGGCTATTTGGGTTTGATCTTAATGAACTTGCTCATACATAAACTCAAAAAATTGATGAATGGCTAGGCATTCAACTTGTTGTGTAGGAAGAAAAGATGGAAAGAGAGAGTGTCTGATAGCCAGTAGGCGATCTAATTTATAGGACAGCTCATCCACTCTTCTGTAGAGATCCATATTTCCTACACAGATCTAATTTATCAGATTATTCTAATTGTTCTGATATGCAATTGAGGAGTCTAGATTAAAACAATCCCCTTCTATTTTTTTTTATGAAAAAGAGGGAGAGAAGAAGAAGAAGAGAAGAGGAAGAAAGGGAGAAGTTCTAAAGATGAGAACCTTAAGAGAGTCCTAGACCTAGAGATGATAGATGAGAAGGTTGTTTTATATTATTTTTGTTATTTTTTTCAAACAAGTGATATAGTCAAATCAACTCTATCCTAGGGTTAGCCTAATTTTGGACAACTTCTAACTTTTCTAAGTTAGCCTTTAAGCCCTCCAAATCGGAACTTAACCAATCATGGCCAAGTAAGTATAAGATCAGTGAGAGTCCCCCCATTGCTTTCCTTAGACACCAATTAAATTGGCTAGATCAGCAAACGAAATCAATTATAAACCACCTTCCTTCAGGCCCAGTCATCCCACAAACCACTTGCCTAGACACTAGCTAGCTGACCAAGTCTAACTCGATCCAACTCTTAGGGTCACTTATCCTATTGAGCTCGAAATCCTTAACAGTCAACGTCTAATTAATTTTAAATTAAAGATTTAGGTCAATGTAATATGAAAGATAGTGATTTTTGGACTCAGAAAGGATGATTAAATCCCCACCTAATCTTATTTAATTAGGTTAAGTGCCCTTAAAGTGTTTTATAGAAAATACAATGCAATTAAAAAAGATGTCCGAATTGTTAAGTTTTTTTATTATCCTTTAAATTTTCTATATTAATTAAGTGTTATGAGATGCATATTTTATTTCTTTTTATGTTTGATTATTAAGAAGAATAAAAGGTGGGTTTTAACTAAGTTAATTAGATTTGAGGAGATTTAGAGGATCTAACTAAATGGGAAGCAAATTATGCTAAGATTAAAAGGTAACTAAGTGACCTACAAATAAGATAAGAAATCAAATCTACTTTAAGAGCAGTAAATTATTCTAAACTATAAAAAATAATAAATCACTAGGTCATAGAAAGTAAAAAATTTTAACGCATACAAATAAAGTAATCTAGCAAGAAAGCAGTAAATCTACCATATATGAAAAAGAATCTAAGGCAAAAATTTTAAAAGAGTAAATAGAAAGTAATTAAATAATTAAAATAAATTAATTAATAATAAAAAAATTACTAATCAGTAAAATAAAATATGACAAACAAGAGTGAAAAAGAAGAAAACAATCAACTAGAAATATAAAGTAGTAAAGTAGTCAAGCATATAAGGTAACCATACAATAAAATAAAGCAATAAATGAGAAAAAAATTTCTAATTTTTTTTTCAAAACAATCACACCAAGATCCCCAACAATGGTGTCAAAATTTGATACATGCCATAGCACACCAAAATTAACCTTACTCACTACTATGTAGATAAGGTTAGTTGGGATCGTATCCATAGGGATCTTAGTCTGATTATTTCAAAAATAAAAAATAATAATAATAAATTGAGAGAAACTAATAAAAAAATTAAAAAATTATAATAAAAAACTTTTTATTAATCTAATAAAGCATACATAATAGAAAAAATAAAAGTGTGATATAAGACAATTAACTCTAAGTTGAATCTTCTAGCTGCACTCGATGGTAGGTGTGCTTCCTTGAATCCTTTATCTTCCTCCATACAGACAGCAGCAGAATGGCTGAAAGGCTTGGTCTAGAAACTTCAAAAAAAAAGGTAGATGAAAGTATAGAGATAATGGAGAAGAAGAGTAATGACACTAGGATTAGAACCTCTCCTAGATTTGGTGAAAGGAATGCTAGGGTTAAGACCTCCCCTAATCTTTTTGGGATGTGGAGAAGGGATCTATAGAGGCATATGGTGGAGGCAAGGAAGAGAAGGAGGGGTTGCTAGGGTTAAGACCTCCTCTAGACTTTTTGGGCATGAAGAAGGGAGAGGAACAGGGGGACGATAGCTTGTGGGGGCTTAGGAGATGATCCACCAAAAGGGGCTGTGTATCCTCTCTTTAGGGCCACGACCTCTTTTAAATAAAGCTCCAAAAATCCCTCAAAAACCAAGCTACCCATGCCTCTCATTCTCTCTTTAAACAAATTTCCAAAAGGAACAATTTCTTTCCTAAATCCTGCATATTCTTTAGCTTTCTGCAACCAGCGAGCATGACTTCTTTCCTTTCCGTGCGCTCGCATTTCTTCTCCCTAAAAACTTTCTTCATTTTCCTTATTGCCATGCATGTCCTTCTTTCTTTCTTTTGGTCTTCTGCGCACAGCTACCCCATGAGTCTGCATTTTGTGCCGCACATGCAGCACTTCGTAGGTCCACACCAAGCCTTTTCCTTCTTTCTGTGTCGCACATGCATCCTCGTTAGCTCCCATGCACAGCAGCTAGCGCACAAACCCGCACACCAGGCTTCAGTCGAAAAAAGTATTCCCTCTTTTTCTTGATAATCTTCTACTTTTGATTGGATTGGATGATGGCTCAAATTCTTCTTCTAATCGATTGATTAGGATGCCTAGAAATGTGGCCATTGGATCTTTAATTGATTGATTTTTGGCCCTTGATTTGATGTAGCACCTAGGATTTCTTGATCTTGAGGATTGCATCATGAATTTTAGCCCTTGGATTGGAGATGTTGCTTCTAAACCCTTAGATGATTTTCCTTCCTTTGATGTGCTTGCTTTCAGCCATCATGCTTGGGTCTAAATCACTTTGAATTAACTTGAGTCGATCCAATCTACCAATTATCTATAAAAATGATTAAGAATCATCAAATTCAAACTAATATAAATTAAATAACATAAAATTTAATACTCCTAATATCATATTTCATGTATTGATCACCCACCATCCCCCGCACCGGATCTACTGTCCCCTACATCGGATCTACGATCCTTCATGCCAGATCTGCTGTCCACATGTCAGATCCACTGTCCCCATGCCCTCATCATTACCTCCTCTTTTTCCCATCGCCCACATGTATTAGCAACGGTGGTGGCAATAGCAATGGAGCCATCGCCGCATGCCGTTGCCTCCTCTTCCAATTTTTCATATTTGAATTAAAGTTATGATGTTAATTTAAATTAATGATGTTTGAATTTAATTTATGCACCAGATGTGCATCTTGGCCCTCTCCATTTGCAATGCTGCACGATATTTTAGAACCCCTAAGGTAGGATTTGCCTGGATGCTTTGCTGGGGTGGTAGGGGTACCGCCTCTGCGGATGCTCCGATTTAGCCCATCGGCACAAGATGCACGACCGACTGCCTTGCACGATAGTCCCTGGTGCATGGGTCGCAAGGCCCTATTGTCCTACGATCGAAGCCTGCATGTGCGGGATGCCCATCTCGACCTCCCCATTTGTAAAGTTGATCGATACTTTGCAACCCCCATAGTGGGATTTACCTGGATACCCTGCTGGGGTACGAGGGGGGCTACCTCTGTGGCTGCCCCAACTCGGCCCATCAGCATGGGATTTGCGATTCGATTGTCTGAGACAACAGTCCCTTGTATGTAGAGCACGTGGCCTAGTTGTCAAGTATGGCCCAAGTCCGCATGCACGAGAAGCACGTCCCAGTCCTCCTCATTTGCAATGCTGCTCAGTACTTTGGAACCCCTAATTTAAAAATTTTAAAATATTGCATTGTGATTTATGTCACAAATTGACATAAAAGTATCAATTAATACCTAAATTATCTAACTTTATTAAAAAATTGATATTTTTTATTA
>KE504995.1:398524-444543 GCA_000441515.1 Elaeis oleifera | reverse complement strand
TTTATAATCTTATTATATTTATTTAAAATTTTATCAAAATATCTTTGTGAAGTGTATAAGGTATATCATGTTATTATAAGATGGATATAATTATCCCATCTTGCATAAAATAAATATAATATAAGATTTAAAATATAAAATATTATATAATATCATCATCATGTTATTATATTATGTAATATGTTACTACATTATAGAGTAAGAGAGTCTAAACCTATCTAGATGAAATAGATAAAAATTAAATTAGAATGCTTGCATGTATATCATTCTAAATATTCAAATTTGCATGAATACCCTTATAAAATTGCTATTTATATATATATCTTTATAAATTTTTTTTTACACATCTAGCCATAAGTATATTTTAGTTATTTAAATTTTAAATCATTAAATTTTTTAACGACATTAAATGATGTGGGTACATATGTAAAAAAATAAAAAAATAAAGATATATATGCAAAATAAGTATTTTATGAGGGTATGCATACAAATATCAATTTTGAAAGGATATTCATACAATTTAAATGTTTAGGAGGATATACATACAAAAAACCGATAATAAAATATCAAAGTTTGTCTCTAGTTTGCTCTCCCATATCAAATCTATGAGTCAAGCTAGATCTCTGAATTTATAAAAATAGTAAAATAAAAGTAATAAGCTAAACAGTTCAGTAAGCAATGATTATCTTAACTAGATAATTTATATGATAATATAAATTATAATTATTAAAATATAGTTTATCATTATTCAATATATAAATATAATCAAATTTATTTTCAAAATATGAATTCAATAGTATCAGTATCTTCAAACATTCATATACATAATTATATATCTGATTTCAAAATCGATCGTATTCAAAAATCCGATTCAAAATAAATTTCACTTAACTCATCAGTCATTAACTATAACCACACTTCTACTCTGTGGGGAGGCTAGAATACCATACTTATGTCCTATGGTTGAGCTGGAATACTATATTTATATCCTGTGGCAGGGCCAGAATACCATACTTGTATCCTATGGTGGGCTGAAATACCATACTTATATCCTGTGGTCAGACTGAAAATAGAATCATGAGCTCAGAATACTAATGCATAACTCCCAATTGGTAGGGTTCAAAATGTAATCGGGCTGAGAGTTCAAAATCGATTCATATCAAATTTTTAACAAAGTAACAATATTCATAATCAAATCAAATATACATATATGATTTCAAATCAGTAAATAGTTACGATAATCCCATATCTATTTCTAATCAAAACATATTTTCATGAGATCAGTAAATCATATATAAATCAATTAATAAGTTTAATTCATATTCAAATAATATTATGAATGAAAGATCTAGAGAAGATAGATCATTACTTATCCCTGCAGAATATTGAACAAATAGGTCGATTAACGTTGAAGGGATTCTTCAGAACCTATTATTCAAAATTATATTTTATATTATCAAAATAAATCTAAAATCAAAATTCCACTTAAGATCAGACCAAGAATTGGGTGTGTTCTTCGAATCAAATTTCTAAAGTAAGATCAAATTAATGATAGAAGATGGACCTCTAATTTTACCAATCCCAAGAAAATAGAGAAATATTGAAGAGAGAGAAAACTTAAAGGGTTAAAATCTTAGTGAGAGAAAATAGAGAGAGGAGAGAGAGAGATCAAAAAGTAGAGAGAGAAAATTAGGGAGAGAAAGAGAGGAGAGAGAGAGAGAAGAAAAAAAATTTCTTTTCTTTCCTTTTTTTTCTTTTCTTCTTCTTTTTTCCTTCACGAGACAGCGGATCCGCACATCCTCTGTCTTCTTCTTCTTCATTCATGGAACAGGGGAGCTCTTGCTCCCCATGTTCTCGAGCTAGAATAGCAACCACTCCAGTCGGTGATCCTCAAGGCTGGAGGAGCAGTCCCCAACATCCCCTTGCCAGCCAACTCCGGTGACTGGCGACGGCAAACGACACCAAAGAACATAGCAAAACGGTGATAGAACAGAATCAGCAAAACCAAAACATTTTTCAAAAAATTTTGATAGAAAATTGGCACAAATTCAAGCTTAAAATCCCATAGAAGATTGAAAGAGAATGATTGAAGAGATTTACCTTGCTTTTGATAGATTTTAATCTAATTTTCGATGGCCAAAGCAAGGAAGAACCACTGATGAATAAGGAGAAATCAAGGGATCTTGATGGCGATTTGTGTGGATAAAACCTAAGAAGTTGAATCTTTTAAATAGATTTCCAATTGAGAGATTTTAGGATTTAATTTCAACTCATATTCTAGTCAGTATTTGGATTGGATTGGGAGAAGAGCTCCTTCGTGAGTTCTTCCGATTCCACACCCACCGCCCACAGCCCAGCACGTACAGGGCACATGCTAGCTCCTAAAGTTTTTTTTTAATTTTTTACTACTTTGAGTTTTATGTGATTGAGAGTTGGGTATTACATTTCTCCTCCTAAAAAAAATTCATCCTCAAATTTTCTTGCTAAGTCCTTAAAATTCAGGATTACCTTTACCTCAAATTATAATCATCTTCAAATTTTCAAAATCAAATTATTCATCTTTCAAATCAAATTACTATTCTGATCCGCTTGAAAATAATTCAGGCCACTATGCTTTCGCTGCGCACTCTGATTTAAATCTATCAATGTACTTATGTCAAATCAAAATTTTTAAGTTATATCATAATTAATATAGGTCATCATCTCAATATTCCTAGTGTCTATCCACCTACACTCATATTGATTCTATATATCATAGTTTGTCCACTTATGTTCTGATACCATATTAATTATCACACTCCTGATTTGAGATCGTCGAAGGTCATGGCAATCACCGCATACTCATAAAAAAAAATTTTCCACAAGCATGCAAAGCATCTCATCATGATATCATAAAGCAATAGCAAAATAAATTTAAATAATTAATGTTCAACTTTAATTCAAATAACTAAATTCAAATATCTTACAAATAATATGATCTTGAATCAATTTTCAATAAATTCTAATCTAAATAAATATCAAAGTCTACCTTTAGTTCACTCTCCCATATTAAATCTCCGAGTCGAGCTAGATCTTTGAATCTATAAAAATAATAAAATAAGAGTAATGAGCTAGACAGTCCAGTAAGCAATGATTATTTGATTAGATAATTTATATGATAATATAAATTATAATTATCAAAATACAGTTTATGATTAATCAGTGCATAAATATAATCAAATTTATTTCAAAATATGAATTCAATAGTATCAGTATCATTCAAACATTCATATATATAATTATATATCTAATTTTAAAATCAATCATATTCAAAAATTTAATTTCAAATAAATTTTACTTAACTCATCAGTCATTAACTATGACCACACTTATATCTTGTTGTCGGATCAGAATATCACACTTATACTCTATGATCGGGCCAAAATACCATACTTATATCTTATGGTGGGTCAGAATATCATACTTATTTCTATGGTGGTCAGAATACCATACTTATATCTTATGGTCAGATCGAAATACCATATTTATATCCTATGATCGGGTTGAAAATAGAATCATGAGCTCAGAGTGCTAATGCATAAATCCCAATTGATAGGGTTCAGAATATAGTCGGGCTGAGAGTTCAAAATCGGTTCATATCAAAATTCTTTTCACAGACTAATACATATTCATAATCAAATCAAAATATGCACATATGATTTCAAATTAGTAAATAGTTACGATAATTCCATATCAATTTTCAATCAAAATATATTTTCATGAGATCAATAAATCACATATAAATCAATTAATAAGTTTAATCCATATTCAAATAATATTACATAAATGAAAGATCTAGAGAAGGTGGATGATTACTTATCCCTATAGAATACTGAACGAATAGGTTGATTTACATTGAAGAGATTCTTCAAAATCTATTATTCAAAATTATATTTTTATATTATCAAAAATAAATATTAAATCAAAATTCCACTTAAGATTAGACCATGAATTGGATGTGTATATCTAATCAAATTTCTAAAGTAAGATCAAATTAATGATAGAAGATGGACCTCTAATTTTACCAATCCCAAGAAAGAGAGAAAATATTGAAGAGCATGAAAACTTAGAGGGCTAAAATCTTAGTGAGAGAAAATAGAGAGAGAAAACTTGGAGGAAAAGAGGAGAGAGAGGAGAGAGGGAAAATCTTTTTTCTTTGTTTTCTATTCTTTTTTTCTTCACGGGATAGAGGACCCGTTCGTCCTCTATCTTCTTCTTCTTCATTCACGGAATTGGTGTTAGAAAATATGTCCTAAAGTCAATTGGCTTGTTGTAAATAATTAAACTTTTGTATATGAATTATCTATCAAGGAATAAAAGATTATTTTGGTATGTTCATCATATATACAATATCTCTATAGAACTCTCAATTTTATGATAAAGTCTTTAGAACTATAATATAATCGATAAAGAAGAATTTATCAAATAGTTTTAAATATATTTGCGATCAAATGATATGTCATTAAAAGGATGATGACGTTTATCGAGTATAGATCGTTATGTGCCATATAGATTGGTTATCCACGTAATCAAAAAGTGTGAAGATATTGGTATGGCATACAGGTAAGATATAGGAGTACATCATCATTGAATAAGTGACTCACTTACTGTGCACTCTGCTATCAAGAGCAGCTTGTGAAGCATATGGGCATAAGTATCCCTTAGACCTGAGATCACCATAGTGACTTGCAAGTAACTCATTGTGCTTTGGTGTCAGACTATCTGTATTTCTAATATAGTGACGGAAGGCTACTGGGTACAGTCAAGTACTTACGAAGTCTGCATGTGGATCAAGATGAGATTGATCCTTCTAGATTACAGAAGATAATGCATCATTATATTTAATTTATTAAAGCCTTAGCCAGAGTAATCCATATGATGGATTTGAAAGATTGAAATACAATATTGATGACTCATCCAGGATTGATAGTTAAACCCTAGATCTCCCTGAGCATTCAGGATCAAAAGGATAAATTATGCAGTAACCATATACATTGGTTCTTGAATATTGTCTTACAAATATTTGACCTATCTGGACGTCGAGAACCATTGCAAGATAGTAACTTCGATTAGTACCGAAAATGATTCCTATGCTACCGATTTAGTATTAGAATCTATGGAGTCACATACAAAGTCAAGCAACGTAGGAAAGAATTGACCTAAGTCTATATGTTTAATTTAAAAGTATGTGATTTGATTGAATAAATAGATTTGCTTAATTGAGACTTAAGTTGAGGGTCATATGGGATTAAATAATTGACTATGTCTAGCTAGCCCTGGATATGAGGTGCAGATTTAATTACGGAGATGAATATGGTCATATCCAAGAGATTTATGAGAGATTAAATTTATATCTTAATTAATTTTAGATTAAATCTAATTTAATTAAGGTTAATTAGGTTAAAATTTAAGTTAGACTTGAACCAGAATCCTAATCAGATTGGGATTGACAGGCTCTTCGAGTTTGGTTCGAACTCGATTCAAATCAAATTCGAATTGAGTCAAATTTGAACCCACATTGGATGAGATCCATAGAGTCCCAAATACCTTAGACTCTCTTTCATTAGTGGCCGACCAAGAGGAGGGAGTGCTGTTTTTATTCCACCCCATATGGATGCGCGCATGAAGGGTGTTCACGTGTTAGGTTATGGCGCTCTCCTTTCTCGTCTGGGTTTCCTCTTTGGATGAGGTTAGGACTCCTAACTACTTGGGTCTTTGATCAGATATAGGGAGTCTCACTTATTTAAAGGAAGGACTATAACCACTAGTAAGAACCTAATTGTTTGTGCAACAAAAATTGGGAGAGTTATCGTGAGAAGAAAATTAAGGTGGGCGGGCGCTAATTATTTTTGGCGTGGTGTCCCCTTAGGCATCCTCCTTCCTAGGCATGAAGACTCCCTTCCAAGCACATGAGATCAGATCTCCTCGCTTCCCTATTTCCTTCTAAAGGATTGATGCAAAGAAGTTCATCCCTCTTTCCTGCAAGGTTTGGCATGCACACGAAGTAGAGGACCTAGACTTTCAGGTCTCGCGAGATATCAGATTTAAGCAAACCTTGGGAATATTGATCCCTATTTCACTACATTTCAAGTAAAGGTAAATGTTATGTTAGAATTTACAATAGAAATTTTTTACATGCAGCCTAGTGATCTAATCCCCATCGGGATTATTCCCTCTAACTCGTATCAGAGCCAGGTTGATACAGTGACGCATAGTTAATTTTTTTTGATATATTTGTATATGGTATGTAACCAAATTTTTATGTTAAACACTAAATCTAATTTAGACTTGTTCACAAAATTTTTCTGATCTGGTTTTGATCAGTTTCAAGAATCAAATCTATAGTTAATTATAGTTTGTTATAAATCTGTTATAACAGAATTTTTATGTTGCAGATTTTTGTTAAAATAACAACCTAATTATAATCTATTTTTAAATCAATTTTTAATAGATTTTTATGAGGTATTTCAGGTTGAAAGTTAGACTTAATCAAGATCTAAATTAAATCTATTTTGATAGATTTTTAAATCTGATCTTGAATAAAATCTACACAACATAAAATTAGGTCTAACCGAAATTTTATTTCTATGCATTCATATGTATATTCGAATAATTTTTTATGTGATTTTAGATCTGAATTACTTCTTTTATATGTGGTATAAATTTAGTTTCAGATCTGAAATAATATATATGTGATGCCATGATCTAATTAGATTAGATGAAGATCATAATTGTATGATCATGTTCCTATATGCATACCTAGATTATTTGATAATGTACATGTTGATGTAATTAATTTAAAATTAGATTTCTAATCTTAATAGCCCAGTACTCAGATTAAGTTGATCATCAGACTATCCAATCATAAGAGAAAGTAGAAATTAAATCTCTCTCTTGCTCATTCGACAGATTCTCTTATGATGTGCAAGGATGCCACTGTGATCAAATCTCATGAAGAAGAATAATGAAAAAATTTAAATTATTTGATCATAAATATGTTTAGATTAGATCTAAAGTAATTTATGATTAATTATAATTTAATAAATAATTAAATATAAAATTGATTTTAAGATCTGAACAGTATGTTGCACATGATGTAATATGTTGTGATCTAAATGTTGCCATGATACATATGATGTATGAATAAAATTTAGATCAAATTAAAGCATATTTAATTATTAAACTTAGATCTAAAATTAGATTTTAAGATCTGAAAATTGCATAACATATGATGTATGCTTCACATAAAATTCTGATAAAATAGTTTTACAAACTGAAACATATGTTTCACTTACTTAATTTGGAATTAAGTTTAAAAGATCTAGATTTGAGAATTGAAGATTTAAGATACCTCATAAATCGATGGGTAATGGGTTAGCATAAATCAGATCTTCTAACTAGATTAGACCTAGGGTTAGAATAATTATGGACTAATTAGAAAAATTGATTAAATCTAATCAAAGGTTAAGTTAGATTAGATCAGAATTTCTCTAAAATCAACCTCAATAGTTGTAGCTTGATGAAGTCCATATTTTTGACCATACCAAATGGATCTGATTATGGCTCAGTGATCTAGCCCGAGTTCTTTGGTTGATCAAATCAAAACCAATTAACTAATTGGTATCTAAGATAAGTATGGCAATTCAATCGATGATTTTTACTTGACAGTCCACTTATCTAATCATTTCGATGGTGTCTAAGGCAAGCCAAGGCAGATCATTCCATCGATCTCACTTACCTAACCAATTTGGTAGATTATATTTTGATTGGGTCACTGATTGATTCGAGTTGACCCATGCTATTAAGGTAAATCAGTTTGACTAATTTAGGTGTCACTGGACCAACTTATATCTAGTCCTCTTTATGACTTGATGAAGTCAATAAAAGGATTTATGACTTGCAGGTCAATTTCTTCTCTTATTCTCAAATCATTAAATCAAATCTTCTAAATTATTAGGTCCTTAAAATGATACAGTTATGGAGATAACTAGTTCATAACCTCCTATTAAGATGCATGATAATGGGTCCAATAATCTACATAAGCATTGGAGGTGCCACATGTCTAGTGTTTATCATATATTGGAATTATCATTCAACATATGACCACCTTGTTGGGTCTTTTAGATCAATGGTCAGGTTGGTCGAGCCACACTCAGATCTGGATATTCATTTATTGGATGCACTTAGTGTAGTCATGTTAATGGTTAGATCTAATCAGAATTTTCAGTGGAGGTGCCACACGCTTGCTGAAGAGAAGTCTGGAGCAAAACCTAATCGCTAGAAATTATTTAGAGAAATAATTGGTTAAGAACCTACCCATAGATGCACTAAGATTAGCCGAGCCACACTCAGACCTGAATGCAGTCAGTGTGGATTCTAGCACCCACTAAAGGATTAATATATTTCTTTGAACTAGAGGTAGAGATTACCAATTCACATAAAATAGTGGAAGAACCTTTAGACTAAAGTCCATATCTTTAGGATTAAAATAATTCATATACTAATAAGCTTTTGATTTTTTTTTCAGCAATGGCCAACACACTATCGTTCTGCTCACTGTTAGACAACAACAAACTTATCAGACCAAACTTCGATAGCTGGTATCGAAAGTTAAAGATCATCCTGGAGCACGAGAGGATCCTATACGTACTTATGGATCCAATACCCGAAGAACCTGCTACGAACACATCCCGTGTGATGAGAGACACTTATTTAAAGTAGCTCAATAACTACACGACTGTGCGTTGCATCATGAGGATAGCTATGAACAATGAGCTGAGCCATAAGTTCAAAGATGCGCAATCGAAGTAAATGGTTCAAATGTTGAATGAGTCCTTCGGTATCCCTGAGGATGTGGAGAGACATAAAATCTTCTGCACTGTGTTCAATGCCCATATGTGAGAGGGAGCATCAGTCATTCATCTTGTATGGTATATGATCGAGCAGATTGAATGCTTGAGTAAACTTGACTTTCCGTTACATGAACAGTTGGTAAGGATACGATCCTAAACTTGCTACCGAAATTCTACCTATCCTTTTTAAGTCATTATAGAATGACTAAGCCTGCAGTAAACTATCATAATTTGCTAAGATTGCTATAAACATTTGAGAAGGATCATCAACTCCAGAAAGAGGCGATGCATATAGTCGGAGGTTCATCAGTAGGTCGTTGATCCTCTAAGAGAGGAAAGAAGAAGAAGGTGCGAAAGAGTCGTGCCGTCGATCCAAAGCCGAAGCAGAGCAAAAAGTCAAAAGTTGATAAAAGCCAGGTAGAATACTTCTTTTGCAAGAAGCTAGATCATTGGAAGAGCAACTATCCTGCATACATAGCTTTCCTTGACCGAAACATGCCAAAGAAGAGAAACAAGCAATCTGTTGCTTCACAAGGTACTTATATAATAACTCCTTATAATTTTCTATCTGTGATACTACTAACTGGAATTGGATATCAAAAATTTAATTGATATTATAATTTATTGCAGGAATTGCAGGTCAGTAGGAAGTTTAGATAAGGCAAGCGGTTCCTGAATGTTGAAGATGGAAGTCTTGTTCCAGTTTTAGTTTTAGGAACTATGCAGCTTGTTTCGAGTCTAGTAGGTCATATTAGATAAGCGTCATTATTATCTTTCCTTTATAATAAATATCATCTCTGTAGGCCTTTTGGCCAAACTTGATTTTAAGTTTTAATAAAGAATGATTTTTGTGATATCATTACGAATGATACTACAATTATGCGAGGATAATTGAAACATGACATATACTTACTATCACAGTTTGTTAGTGTAATATACGCATCAAACAAATATTTTAGAATAGATAATGTCAGCGACACATACCTTTGGCATTGTAGGCTAGGTCATGTAAATAAGAATAGAATAGACAGGTTGACCAAAGAGGGTGTCTTTGATATTAATGATTGCGAATCATTATCGATCTGTGAATTTTATCTTCTTAGTAAGATGATCAAGTCACCTTTTAAGAAAAAGATGAACGAGCTAGTGATGTTCTAAGTCTAGTATATAGTGATGTATGTGGATCTATAAACATAGACATCAGAGGAGGATACTATTACTTATTACATTCACAGATGACCTATCGAAGTATGGGTACATCTACCTTATGAAGCACAAATCCGAATCATTTGAATATTCAAATGATTTTGCAGTGAAGTAGAAAAATAGACTAGAAAGAGTATTAAAACTCTTCGATCAGATCAAAGAGGTGAATACCTCATCAGTGATTTTCTGACATATCTAGAGGAGAATGGGATTCTCTCATATTGTATCCCTTCTTGAACACCATAATATAATGGGATGTCTAAAAGGAGGAATCGAATATTATTAGACATGGTTTGATCCATGATGCACTTTGTGACTCTGCCAATCTTCTTTTGGGGATACGCTCTTGGTACTGCCTGCTATGTAATGAATAAGGCCCCAAGTAAGTCTGTCAATAAAATACCATATAAGATATAGACAGGGCGTAAGCTGGTGCTCTCACACCTTAGGGTTTGGAGGTGTCTGACTTATGTTAAATGTTTAAAGATAGACAAGCTTGGACCTAGGTCCGATAAATGCTTATGCATAGAGTATCCAATGAAATAAAAAATATTATTTCTACCTCGCTGAAGAATAAAAATATTCATCAGCAATGGGCTAGTCTTTTGAAAAAAAGTTTCTTAGTGAAGGAATTGATGCCACTAAAATCGAACTTGATAAAATTCATGAGGTAAAAAATCAATGCATACAGAATCAGATTTGATTGGAGAATCAAATCTAGAGCTTACAGAGGCACTATTGAGGAGATCCAGTAGAGTACCGCATCAATCGAATAAATACTACGATTTTTTGATCCAGGATAGTGATCTTATCGAACTTGATGAGAATGATGAGGATCCGATCACCTATATGGATGCCATTCAAAGATCCGACTTTGAGAAATGGCCTAACGCCATGAAATACAAGATGGAGTCCATGGAGATTAATAGTGTATGGACAATTGTTGATCCATCCGAAGGGATAAACCCATAGGGTGTAAATGGATATTAAAAGAAAGAAGAGTGGACAAAAGATAGAGACCTATAAACCCATCTAGTTGCCAAAGGATATCATCAGCATTATGGTATTGATTATGATCAAACGTTCTCTCCTGTAGCAATGTTCAAGTCCACCAGATTATACTTATAATAGCAACACACTTAGATTATGAGATCTGACAAATGGATGTCAAAATTATTTTCTTAATTGGGAGCTGGAAGAAGAGGTGTATATAATACAACCTGAAAGATTCACATCCACAGACGAATCTAAGGTGTGCAAGCTAAATAGATCCATCTATAGATTGAAGCAAGCATCTAAGAGTTGGAACATGTATTTGATAAACGATCAAAATGTATGGCTTCGTTAGGAATGGAGAAGAGCCTTGCATCTACAAATGGACAAATGATTCTATAGTCATTTTTTTTACACTGTATGTAGATGATATACTCTTAATAGGAATAACATTCTAGCTTTACAAAGTATAAAGATGTGGCTGTCGTTACAGTTCTCCATGAAGGATTTGAGAGAAGTATCCTACATCCTAAAGATGAAGATCTATAGAGATAGATCTCGAATGTTGCTTGGATTATCCCAATCATGTACATCGATATCATATTAAAATGGTTCAACATGAAGAATTTTAAGAAGGACTATTTTCTGATAGGTCATGAAATTATTATTTCAAGAAAGATTGTTCGACAATCCCTCAGGAGAGAGAGCATATGAGTAAAATCTCATATACTTTGACAGTGAGATCTATCGTGTACGCCATGACATATACGAGATTAGATGTGGCCTATTCACTAGGGATAGTGAGTAGGTACTAATCTGATCTGGATGAAAACTATTAGAAATGTTATGAAGACAACCCTTAAGTATTTGAGAAATACTAATGACCAATGGCTTATCTATGGAGATATTGATGTAAAACTTATGGGATATACTAATTTCAATTTTTATTCAAATAATGATGAAGTAAAAGCATGTCAGGCTATGTGTTCACCTTCAATGGAGGAGTGATATACTGGATGAATTCCAAGCAACACACGATGGCTGATTCAGTATGCGAAGTAGAATACATTGCAGCATTCGATGCTATCAACAAAGTAGTCTGGTTATGAAATTTATTAGTGAGCTTGGAGTGACACTCTCCATTGATGTTCTTATTCTACTGTACTGCAATAGCACTAGAGCCATAGCTCAAGCGAAAAAATCAAAGTCTCATCAGAGAATCAAGCATATTCTACATCGCTATCACCTTATCTGTGAGATCATGGATCGAGGTGATGTCGAGCTTCAAAAGATCGATGGAAAGAAAATCTAGCCAACCCCTTCACTAAAGCTCTCAGGATCAAAGAGTTCGATGATCACAAATGAAAGATGGGTATAAGATACTACTCCAATTGACTTTAGTCCAAGTGAAAGTTATTAGAAAATGTGTCTTAAAATCAATTGGCTTATTGTAAACAATTAAATTTTATATATAATTATTATCAATGAATAAATATTATTTGACATATTCATCATATGTACATCTTCCTTATAGAGCTCTCAATTTTATGGTGAAATACTTAGAATTATAATATAATTGATAAAAAAGATTTATGGAATAGTTCTTAAACATGTTCGTGATCAAATGATATATCATTAAAAAGATAATGATGTTTATCGAGTATAAATCATTATGTGCTATATAGGTTGGTTGTCCTCGTAATCAAGGAGTGTGGAGACACTGATATGGCATACAAATGAGATGTAGAAAAATATCGTCACTAAACAAGTGACTCACCTACTGAGTGCTCTACTATCAAGAGCAACTCATGAAGCGTATGAGTATAAGTGCCTCTCAGATCTGATCACCATAGTAACTTACAAGTAACTCACTATACTTTGGTGTCAGACTATATGCATTTCTAATGCAGTAACAGAAGGCTACTGGGTATAGTCAAGTACTTATAAAGTTGTGCGTAGATCAAGATAGCATTGATTCTTGTAGATTATAAGAGACAATACATCACTATATTTAATTTAGTAAAATCTTGACCAGAATAATCCATATGACGGATTTGAAAGATTGAAATACAATGTGGATGACTCATCCAAGGTTGACAGTTAAATCTTAGGTCGTCCGAGCATTCAGGATCAAAGGGATGAATTACGTGGTAACCATATGCGTTGGTTCTTGAATATTATCATACAAATATTCGACCTATCTGGATGTCAAGAACTATTGCTAGAAGATAACTTTGATTAGTATAGGAACGATTTCTATGCTACCAGCTTAGTGTTCGAATCTATAGAGTCACATATAAAGTCAAGCAATGTAGAAAAATTGACCTAAGTCTATGTATTCAATTTGAAAGTATGTGACTTGACTGAACAAATAAATTAGCTTAATTGAGAATTAAGCTGAGGGTCATATAGGATTAAACAGTTGACTATGTCTAGCTAGCACTGGATATGAGGTGCAGGTTTAATTTTGGGGATGAACATGATCTGATCCAAGAGATTTATGAGAGATTAAATTTATGTCCTAATTAATTTAGATTATATTTGATTTAATTAAGACTAATTAGGTTAAAATCTAAGTTATACTTAGATCAGAATTCTAATCAGATTGGGATTGACAGGCTCTTCAAGTTTGGTTGAATCTGATTCAAAGCAGGTTCGAATTGAGTCAAATTTGAACCCAAATTAGATGAGATCCATAGAGTCTCAAATACCTAAGACTCTCTCACATTGGTGGCCAACCAAGAGGACGGAGTGCTATTTTTATTTCCACCCCATATGGATGCATGCGTGAAGGGTGTTCATGCATTGGGTTATGGTGCTCTCCTTTCTCATTCGATTTTCCTCTTTGGATGAGGTTAGGACTCCTAACTACTTGGGTTTCTGATCAGATATAGGGAGCCTCACCTATTTAAAGGAAGGACCATAACCACCAATAAGAACCTAATTGTTTGTGCGACAAAAATTGGGAGAGTTACCATGAGAAGAAAATTAAGATGGGGCGGGCACTAATTGTTTTTGGCATGGTGTCCCCTTAGGTGTCCTCCATCCTAGGCGTGAAGACTCCCTTCCAGACGCACAAGATCAGATCTCCTTACTTCTCTGTTTCTTCTAAAGGATTGGCACAAAAAGTTCATCCCTCTTTCCTACGAGGCTTGGCGTGTGCGCGAAGTAGAGGACTTGCACTTTCAAATCTCGTGAGGCATCAGATTCAAGTAATCTCTAGGGATATTGATTCCTATTCCACTGCATTTCAGATAAAGATAAATGTTATATGAGAATTTAGAATAAAAATTTTTAGATGCACCCTGACGATCCAATCCCCATTGAGATTATTTCTTCAATAGGGAGCTCTTGCTTTCCATGCTCTCGAGCTAGAATGGCAACCACCCTCATCCACGATCCTCAAGGCTGGAGGGACAGTCCCTGGTGACCCCTTACCAGCCAATTTCGGTGATCGGAGGTAGCAAACGGTGTCGAAGAGCACAGCAAAATAGTGGTGGAATAGAATCATGAAACCAAAATTTTTCAAGGAACTTTCGATAGAAAATCGACACAAATTCAAGCTTAAAATCCCATAGAAGATTGAAAGAGAAGGATTGAAGAGATTTTCCTAGCTTTTAATGGGTTTTAATTTGATTTCTGATGGCCAAAGCAAGGAAGAACCACCGATGAATAGGGAGAAATCAAGGGATCTTAACGGTGATTTGTGTGGAAAAAAAAACTAAAAGTTGAATCCTTTAAATAGATTTCCAATTGAGAGGTTTTAGGATTTAATTTCAACTCATATTTTGGTCAGTATTTGGATTGGATTGGAAGAACTCCTTCGTGAGTTCTTCCGATTCCACGCCCACCACCCATAGCCCAGCATGTGTAAGGCACGTGCTGGCTACAAAGTTTATTTTATTTTATTTTCTACTGCTTTGAGATTTTTGCGGTTGAGAGTAGGGGTATTACAATATTCCTTGGAAGTAAATTATCTATGTATGATTATAAGGAGATAGAGGCTAGAAGATAATTAGCTCTACAAGCTCAGAGCTAGCTCCCTCCACCTTGTAGTTTGAAATATATATAAACCAATCATTTTCTTCAATCTCATGTTTTAGTTATAATAAACCATCTCATGATATATAATGAAGGTGTCTTGAAATTCTTATAAATTTTCAAAATCTCAATTTCAGCGATAATCATTTTAAATGAAGAGATTTAATTGTGAACAAGCCAAAGCATTTTTGTGAAATGGCTATTACAGTGCAATTTTGGAGCTTCATACCCCTATTTCTTGTTTCAATTTTGGAAAGAACAATATGACATGGAGGACTCAATCCAAGAACAATATGAAATACCCCTATTGCACCTTTGAATAAGACCGAGCAGCTTAATATATACTTGTGTTGGTTCATCCACACCTGTACCTTCAACTTTAGGCCATAAAAATAGTATTATTCCTATGCACACTGTTGCTGCTGAAATCTGAGACTCGATCGAAAAGGATGGAGTGGTGACTTGGTTGGCTAATTGACTTTTTGAGTCAACTCAGAGAACTAATGAATTTATACTACTTTCTATATTTTCTTTCTTTGAGATTGAGTTTTTTTTTTTGTGAGTCGACTAAGCTCCAGTCTTGGTCGACTAAGATGTTTGCTAGATCAGCTCAGAAAATCTTTTGAATCTTCATCTTTCTATCTTCATCCCAAGTCTGAGATTGGATTATCTGTCCAAATACATGAGTCGGCTAAGATTCTATCTTAGTCAGCTAAGGAACTTCTGAATTTCAGCTTTTTCTATCTTTCCCTTAGACTGAGACTGGGTTGACTAAGCTTCGTACTTAGTTGACTTAAGGGTATGTAAAGCATGCCAAAATTAATTTAATAATTTTCTTATCTAAACTTGTTATAGGATAGACATACCTTCTCAAACTTAATTTGTGAATATCTGAACTTATTGAGAGATCCTTTTAGACTAGACTTTCCATTAGGCCAAAACTTTTTATGCAAACCTTAATTCTTTGCTTCCAAACATGGGCCTTTGACCTGAGAACATTATTTTCATTTCAATTTGAGAGGGTTTCTTCTTGAATAAAATCAACCATTGAGCATTGTGAGAAACCTACAATCACTCTCAAAAGTATTATCAATAAGCATGATTTGTACTCAAATACTTCTAATATCATCAAAATCAATTCTAAGGCTAACAATTAGATTTTTATTACAAATTAATTATGAACCTGTGTCCAATAACAGATTTAAGAGTGTTTGTGGAGTGCTTAATAGAAATAATAAATAATTAAAATAAAAGATGAATAAAAATACAATCACAAACACACAAGATTTATAGTAATTTGGTGCTAAACTTAGCACCTACATCTATTCTCCAAGTCAACTCACTTAAGAATTTCAACTATAACCCCTCGAGATTATAGTCCAATTATTTCTCGGATTCACAATCCAAGCTAGTTGATTTTCACATGATCATAAACCATAATCTTACAATCAATTATTTTTGAATTCACAATCAACTTAGTTGATTTTTATGGAGATACCTATCAAAATCTTATAATATCCAACTTAAGGCTGAGTCTAACCCTAAGTTTATTCATCCAAGAAGCTTATCGCAATAAATAAAGAAGGATATACAAGAATTTAAAGTTTAGAATAATAAAACTCTTTAATCTCAGGAGGAAGTTGAAGTAGTTGAGCTCTGGATTGTTTTAACTTCTTCCTTAAATGCTTGAAAGAAGATTGATGAAGGCTTCAATGCTTTTGCTTAGAAGTGCTTAGCTCAAATCAATATACTCTTCCTCTCTTATAAGTTAAATAAATATAGGATGGATTGAATTAAAAGCACTCTTAATTTCTTCCATTTTTTCTCTTGAGTTCTACTCAATAGCTTCAAGAACAATATCAATAAAGCTCTCTTAAACTTGATATCTTGATTTTTATTTGAAATCTCTTCATTTATGGCCTCAAAAATATCTACAATTAATGTTCTAATTGTTGGAAGCTTGAAAATAGTCATTAGAAATAAATTTTAGCCATTTAAAAAATCTTAAAAACTAGTTATTTTATTAGAATTCTATAAGTCAGCTCATCCAGGCTCTTAGTTGGCCTAAAACTTTGAATGGCTAAGTGAATTTTCTAATATGACACAAAAATAGATGCAACTGACTTTCTAGATCAGCTCAGAAAATTTATGAATTCATAGCACCTTTTATATTCTTCTACCTCTGAGATTGAGTCGGCTATCTTTTCTTGTAAGTCAACTCAGCTCCAGTCTTAGTTAACTATATTGATTGCTGGATTGGCTTAGAAGAAATTTTGAATTCTTCATTCTTCTATCTTCATCTTGAGTTTGAAATTGAGTTGGCTATCCAAATACTTTAGTTAGTTGAGACCCTATCATAATCGATAAAAATGAAGACTTGATCAGCTAAGGAAGTTCTTCTGAATTTCAACTCTTTCTGCCTTTCCCATGAACTGAGATTGGGTTGGTTAAGCTACTTATTTGGTAAACTCAAAGGCATTCCAACCATGCCAAAATTGATTTTGGATAGCTTTCAATATTCAAACTTATTTTAGACTAGACTTGCCTTCTCAAATTTAATTTGAGTATAATTGAGCTTGTAGAGAGGTCCTTCTAGATTAGACTTCCTTTTGTCTAAATCCTTTTATATACAACTCAATTTCTTTGCTTTCAAATATGAGTCTTTGACTTAGAAATATGAATTCACTTGAGAGGATTTCTGCTTGGATAAACCATTGAGCATTTTGAAAAATTCTACAGTAGCTCTTAAAAGTATCATTAGTAATTATATTTTGTATTCAAATACTTTGACATTATCAAAATCAATTCTAAGACTAAAAATCTCTCCCTTTTAATTATGATAAAATTTTTTGAGTACTACTTTTCAAGCACTAAAAGATTTTAAAATTTTAATATCAAACTTTCATGAAGCTCCCCCTTTCTTATGTAGAAAAAGCAGTGTTTAGGATCACATCAAATTTTAAACTCTTTAAACAAATTTTAAACTCTTTCAATAAATTTTTCAAACAAAACTCCCCCCTTTCTTATATAGATAAGTGAAATTTTAAAAGTTATACATTTCTTCATTCAAAAATTTCATAATTTAATTTATTCTTCTCTCATTCAGTCAATTTTACAATCATTACATTTAATTCTCTCCCTTTTGTCATAATCAAAAAATATTAACAAAAACTATATTTATTCACTAATATATCTTAATCAAGTATAAACCAATCAATTATTCATTCAATCATGGAATCAAGAATATGCTCATTCATTTCACAAAAGCATAATATGTCATTGATGAACAAAATGTTTACATAATACTAAAGAGCTTGTCCTTTAGAAAAAGAGACACAAAGAAGGATCAGGAAAAAATACAAAATAATATATAGACATGTAAGATATGAGGTATCCTAAGGGTTTACATAGTCAACAAAAGGTGCACGAACAGAGGCGATCAAAGGGTAGGTGTTGGGAGTCTGATGGTCCAGAAGCATGAGCATGTTCATCCAAGACTTTCCTGTTAATAGATTTGATTGACCCCAACAGTTTATCATGAACTCTCTGAGCCAACTCTTCCATTTGATCCTCTGATAGTAGGAAGTTTGAGCAGTTGAGTCGATGGTCTTAAGGGGTTAAGCCAAAGAAGTAAGTGGTCTTGTTGTTCCATTGGTTCAACTCTCTCCCTTTCTCTTTCCTCTTCTTCTTCTCTTTTTCTCTTTCTTGATCCAATGATTATCAGTCTTAGTATAGCCTATCCATCTCAAAGATTTTTCATTGTATGGTTCAAAATGTTGTAGCTTTCTTGATGGTTCCCCCTCCAAACTAATTCCAAAATCTTTAGAGACCAGAGTGATAAATGTACCATAGGGAAGGGCTGGCTTAGCTCTTGAGGCTGCATCTTGCATAGCCTTGATCATTGTAGCTAGCAAATTGAAAGAGATTTCTTTAGGATGTGGTGCATAATAGTGATATCTCCCTTTTTAACAAAGTCAAATCAGCCAACTCTAGGGAGAGATTCTGGCAGTCAAGTGGTGGAGTCGTCTTACTTCTATAGATAATTTTTTAGCCAAAATTTCTTTAAATTCTACTACATCTTCTCTACCCAAATAATTCTTAAACTACTCCACTTGTCATCGAATCTGTTCGATCCAATAGTCGGTGCTTTGAGAAGTAGTCCAAGTCTCTTTGTAATGAGGGTTATCTTGATCCTTTCCACTTCAATCTCAATGTAGTTGTGTTTAACCTTTCCATTTTCATAGAACTCTCAAACAAGATTGGGATATGTGGGCAAGTCTGGGTACATAGATACTCTCAACCTTGAGCTTTAATCTTTCTTCTAATATCAAATCCCTCTTTTTCCAATAATTCAAAATATATGATTCTTCCAGTGCAAAATGATCTTGATGAGAGGAGAACAACCTGACCTAACAAGGGAGGAGGAGAAGGATGAACCATTAGCTGAGATGGAGGTGAAGTCGGTGCACATGATTGAGGAGGGTGAGATGGTGCTTTGAACTAAGAAACTTGATGAGTATCCCTTCGATTAGTCAACTCAATCCTAGGATCTATTCAGAATTTAGTCCTCCATTCTCTCCCTTGATATTCATGTGTGCCCTTCCCGATGGAGGAAGTAAGCAAGGGTGATTTATCCAATATGCAAGTTGCTTCTTTGGAGCCATTTGAACACCAAATCCCACCACAAATTGATGCAAAATGATGAAAGAGAGATATTTGGTGGGACAAAGGGCTTGCAAGGGGATGGCCAAGAGAGTTAAAGTGAAACGATGAATGGTGTCCCCTAGGGCTTCCATTTTTAACAATCGAGTCCCGACATCTGAGTCGACTCAATTTATAAGTGAGTCGGCTCAATGTGGGTCAGCTAAGATTTCAAATTAGTCAACTAACAATGGATCGACAAAGTTTTTAGATTAGTCGATTCAGTTTGGCACAGAATAAGTTTTAGAAATAGACTTTCTAAACAGTGATGGAATCAATCAAGCCATATTTAATACACATCAAGATTAATCAAAGGGATATTTAAATACGTATTCTAACAAGCACAAATTTGATGAATTAATCACTCACAAAATTGATTTAAAATAAATTATCCATTCATGAAATTAACTTGAAACAAATCAACCTTATGGATCATAGAGTCATAATTCTTTCTAATCAGATAAAATTTTTCTTCACTTAAGGATTCAGTGAAATAATCTGTAATTTGATTATTAGTTGATACAAATTTAAGCATAACATTATTATTTTATCCATAATTTTTAATAAAATGATATCTAATTTCTATATGCTTTGATTTTGAAAGCTGAATTAAATTTTTAGTTAGATTAATAACACTAATATTATCATATCTAATAAGAATTTTGTTACAAGTTCTACCATAGTTGTTGTTTGATCCATAAAAATTGAGCATAATAACTTTCAACTATAATGTATTCAGCTTCCATGATAGATAATGCTACTGAACTTATTTTTTACTAAATCATGAGATCAAATTAACTCCTAAAACTTGACAAGTACTGCTTGTACTTTTTCTATTCAATTTATATCCAACAAATCAGCATTAGAGTAATGATCAATTAAATTCAAAGAAGATTATTTTGAAAATAATAAACCAACATTTTGTATATCAATCAAATATCTAAAGTTCTTTTAACAACCATTACATATGATTCTTTAGGATTAGATTGATAATGCGCATACATGTAACCTTAAATATAATATCAGATATACTTGCTATTAATAAATAGTGAACCAATCATATCTCTATATAGTTTTGGATCAACTGAATCACACCTCTGACCATGAATTTAAATTAAAATAAATTTAAAATATGAACAGCCACCACATACCTATAGAGTACTGTCCTTATAGGCATACAAGGCATCCAACCTAATAAAACTTCAATATAATATGAATATGGCATACTCATTGCATAGATAGTGGTAAGAATAGAACAACTAACTAACTACCATATATTGATATTTCAGTTTCAACTTTTTACAGCATTCTATATTTATACAAATATCATTATATATTTACTATCCTATGAAATAACCACCTTGCATAGATCGGCCTCACCTTCTATATGCAAACCCCAAAATGCCTCAAGTCTGGCCCCAAAACTAGTTACTAGATCTGAAAAAAATATGTAAAAGTTTATGAGCTTCACAACTCAATAAATAATAGATACATCTATAAAGCAGATTTAAATCATGATGATATGTAACTTAGAAACATCATATAGGATGTGATATTAATATGATCAAGATCAAAATTATGTAATTAAGGATATCTGAGATGTAGTCTCATGTCAGCTTTTTTCTAACATAAAATTAATACATATTATGTAATCATGATGATCGTCGCTGGTGGTAAACATGGTAAAGAGGTTCTCGCTGGTTGCTCATAGCCACATAGTGTGTCTAGCCTCTACTGATGGTCCACTCGAAGCTCCGATCTGATCGATCTCCTCAGGAGTATTAGCTCATGCAAAAATCATCTTGTTGGCTGATCTGGATCCTTCCTTCAAATCTTTAAACTTTCTAGAGATTGAAGAAGGACATCTGAAGGAGATGAGGAGATGGAAGAAAATAGAGAGGAGACACTCTTCTCTCTTTTTTTTTCTCTTCTCAAATCTTAGGCACAACCTAGAACCCTAGGTTCACTCACCCAAAGAGGAGACAGCTCTCCTCTTCCTCTCATGCCATGATGTCCACGCCCTCCCTTCTCACCATGAAACCTTTTTTAGATCTCTTTCACGCACGCCTGAAATGAAAAACTCTTTTTCTTTTTTGGGTGTCCATAAATGGTAGGGTGGTTTAGGAGATGGTGCCACATCACAAGCCCATACCCACCTTGCTTCCTTTTGTTATTTGCATTAAGAATAATTTCTCATGCTAAATCAGATCTCTATCTGATTTCCCATGCCCACACCTCTTCTTTTGCCACACAAAAAAAAATCTCCAAGAAAAGTGGGAGCACAAGGTAGGTAGGGATTATCCTTAACCAATAAGGAATTAAATCAAGATGGAATTTGGTTTCTAGTTGAATTCAAATCAGATTTGAATACAACCAACTTCCATCTATATCCATATGGGGTAGTGAGGAACAGGAGACGACATTAGATGTTTGCAAGAAGAAACCTCATACAAAAACTCTTTTAGCATGAGGAAGTTAGCATCCAAAAAATGGGTGGCGCAAGGGAAGAGTCCAACAAAGTTTGGACTCTTGATTTTGGTTAAAATTTGCTCTCCTACCAAATCAAATTTGATTAGATGAAACTCAATCCAATTAGGCTTATAAATTATTTATCAAATTTTAATCTAATTAAGAATTGATTGAACTAAAATCTTGATCAAATTAGGCACAATTCTCTCTTAGCGATTAGGTCATCTCATAACCTAATCGGGTCAAACCTAATGGAATCAAATTCAATTAGATTTTATCAAATCCTCTTTGCTCAATCAAAATGAGTTAACCAACAATCTAATTGTTTATTAATCCTCTATTAATTTATCAATACTTAGCAAATTATTTCATCGTAACTTTTGCTTAAGATTAATCATCAATCAAATTGATGATTATATCCTTGAATGATTCTTAATTGTTGATCAACCATATGATCAGTCAGAATTTTTTTAAGTATGATCCCATAGATTTGAACCTAAGTCGTTAGTACAGAAATAAATTTTAAATTAATCGATGTAACCATCTAGCAATGGGATCCGACATCTGGATAGGTCGAATGATTGCAAAGCAACATTCAAGAACCTACTGACATATGGTATCATATAATTCATCTCTTTGACCCTAATGCTCAAAGTGACCTAGAGTTTAACTGTCAACCCTGAAATAATCATCCATATTATATTTCAATCTTTTAAATCCATCATATGGATTATTCGGGCTCAGATTTTATCAAATTGAAATACAATGATGCATTAACTCCTACTTATTCGGAGGGATCAATCTCTTCTTGACTCACACACCTTCTTAACAAGTACTTAACTGTGCTCAAAAATTTTCAATCACTGAATTAAAATTCAGATAGTCCGATACCAAAGCATAGTAAGTTGCTTGTAAGTCACCGTGGTGATCTTAGATTGGAGAAACACTTATATCCATACCCTTCGTGAGCTACTCTTGATAGTAGAGTGCTCTACAGTTGATCACGTTCAATGAGATATACTTCTACATCCCACTTGCATGCCATACCAGTGTCTCCATACTATTTGGTTATGAGGACAATCAATACATAAGGCACACAACGACCTACACTTGATAATTACTATCGATCCAGTAATAGTGTATCATTTGATCGTAAATTACTTTAAAACTATACAATAAATCCTTCTTTATCATCAAAGTAGTCCTAAGGACTTCATCACAATATAGAAGTTTATTAGAAGATATAATCTTGTGATGAATAGATCTAATAACTTTATTAATGATTAATTCATATACGTTTATAATTAGCACAATTGTCAAACAATTGGCTTTAGGACATAATTTTCAACATTATGTACTTCTCTGTAAGGTCTTGAGGAAAGTAGAAGGTTAAGAGAAGGTGAAATAACTCTAAGAGTTAGAAATAAAGTAAGAGTTACTGCTGTGATAGTGGGCACCTATCCTCTCGACTACCATCAGGACATAGTCTATTACTTAAGGACTATTACTTTGTGTTTGTAAACAGTAATTTGATTTCTATTTTAAGTCTGTCGTAGGATAATTATGTATTTAATTTCAATAAAACTATTATACCAATTATTTGAAATAAAATGATGGAACATGGTCTTTTGATTGGCAGTCTCTATCACTTGTATGTAGATGTATCTGTGAATGTGTTTGAGCAGGTAGTGAATGTCATAGGATCTAAAAGATCTAGAGATAATGTAAATCTTAAGTATATGTAGCACCTTAAGATAGGTCATATAGGAGAAGAAAGAATTAACAGACTAGAGAAAGATGGGCTCTTGGGCTTATGGACTACTGAGTCATATCAAATCTATGAATCTTATCTTCAAAAAAAATGATCAAGTTACCCTTTATGGGATAAAGAGAAAGGACCACTGAGGTACTTACTCTGGTACACACTAATGTCTGTGGCCCATTCGATGTACTGGTCAAAGGAGGTTACATCTACTTCATCATCTTTATCGATGATTATTCATAGTACGAGATATGTATCTTATGAGATATAAAACTGAAGTTTTAAAAATTTAAGAAATTCAAATATAAAGTAGATAAGCATATCAAAAATCTTAAAAGTACTTCGATCAGATCGAAGAGATGAATACCTAAGTAGAAAATTTTTGAATTATCTCAAAAAAATAGCATAGTCTTTTAATGGACTCCGTTTGGAATGTTAACTCAACAAAGTTTCAGAATGAAGAAATCAAACCCTATTGGATATCCTTCGATCCATGATGAGCTTCTTGGATCTTTCTTTATTTCTTTGGGGACATACTTTGCTTACAACTAACTATCAAGTAAATAGGGTTCTCCCTAAATCTATTCCTACCACACCATATAAGATATGGTATGGTAAGAAACCAAGTCTTGGTCATCTTAGGATTTGAAGATATCCGACACATATCAAATGACTTTAGACAAATAAGTTAGAACCAAGATCCTTGAGGGCTCATTTCATAGGGTATCCAAAAGAATCTCTAGGATACTACTTTTACCTCCTAGAGGATCATAATATGATTATAAGCTGGAATGCTATCTTCCTAAAAAAATAGTTTATCCAAAATGAAAGTAGTGGGAGGCAAATAGGAATCGAAGAAAGAGTCTCTAAAGAGCAACGAGTCATAGAACTTGTTGAATCTATTCTAGCTGAGCCAGTACATGTAGATCCTCATCCATCTCGAAGATCAAGTAAGATTTTTCATCCTCCTGAAAGATACTTAGGTATTATTCAAAGAAGTAAAGAAATATTCTTTGAAAAATGAGAAACATGGAGATGATTCCAAAATCTATGATGAGGCGATGTTAGACATTAATTCTAAGAAATGGTTAGAAGACATGAAGTCAGAAATTGACTCAATGCATTCCAACCAAGTCTAAATCTTAGTAGATCCATCAAAAGGTATAGTACCTATTTGATGTAAGTAGATCTATAAGAGAAAGATAGATTCACATGGAACAGGAGAGACGTTTAAAGCAAGACTTATGGCTAAAAGTTATAATCAACGTGAAGATATTGACTATTAGGATACTTTTCATCAGTAGCTATGCTAAAATCTATTCGAACATTGCTTGTCTGAATGAATATCTTAAAAAAGATATCTACATGGAGCAACTTCTAGGTTTCACTTCAAGAGATGAAGATCACAGGGTCTGCAAGCTACAAAGATCTATGTGTGGACTCAAGCAAGCATCTTAGAGTTGGAACATTTATTTCAATGATGCAATCAAATTATTCGATTTTATTAAGAATGAGGAAGAACCATATGATTACAAGAAGGTCAGTGGGAGTGCTGTCACGTTTCTCGTATTATACATGGATGACATCCTCTTAATTAGCAATGGTATTCTCATGATGACTTCAATTAAGATTTGGTTGTCGAAATAATTCTTCATGAAAGATATTAAAAAAATATCCTATATTTTGGAGATAAAGATCTATAGAGATAGATTTAAAAGGAGACTAGGTCTATCATAGAAGCTATACATAGAGAAGATGCTGAAAAGATTCAGCATAGAAAACTTCAAAAGGAGACTTTTACCCTTCAGACACTCGTAAACATTCTAGGGATATATTTTTATAATTATACTTTTGAAATTAATAAAATTGGATTATTTTTTATTTATGTTATATTTTGTATCTATAAATCATCCAAAGAATTAATAAGATGATGATACATATTCTTAAGTGTTGAAAATTTGAGGCATATGTAATTAATGATTAATTCTTAAATACTTTCGATCAAAAGATAATCATGAAAATGATGATTGATCCAATTGGTGTATAAGTCACTGCTCTTTAAGATAGACGAGTCTCGAGTCTACAGTGTGGGGACACTGAAGCAAGAATACAGGTATTTATTGAAGAACAAAGATACTGAGCATGACCATTATAAGAAGTCACTTGGATGGCTATCCACTTATTAATGACTTACTCAATACTACAATAGTGTGACTAGTCCTTAAACTTGAGGTGCCTCAGTTGTTCATAGTAAGGCTGCTATAGTTTGATTATATATAAACTCGATCCCTATCTATATGAGTCCCTACGCTGTATATTAGCTACATTAGATTCAATATAGGAATAGGTACATACCAAATAAAATCTATCATCCTTGATAGATAAGGAAGATGGTATTATATAATTTATGAGACTGAGTTCAGAAGACCTTGGTTAAGGTAGAGTGAATAGTAAAAAGAGTTTCCACGTACTTCACATCAAGAGCTCAAGTCAAATAATTTATATATAATAGATATTGTTGTTTGATGAGTTATCCATAACCTCTATCTGGTCGGAATCCTGATAGAAGGACTGTATCATATGGTAACTGTACCTAGAGGTTCATTCTATTTATTTGCTAGCCTGCCACTATAAGCTGCTAGATATTACTAGTGGATTGTGGGGCCCATAGAGAATTAGATAGATGATCAAATTCTTTGATAGGAAGAATTGAAAGTGTTCTAATCTATTGAAAGAAGTATTAATGACGTTATGATGAAGATCACAACATGACTCACTATCAGACAGAATAGAACCTATGGGGTCACACACATAAGAAGTTTGAGATTGATCAAATGGTTATAATCCAAATTATCAATATGATTGATGATTGGATTAATTTATAATTGTTACAAATTGTAAGGACTTAATTGCTAAAGGTTAGCAAAATTTGAGGAGGACTAATGTGCAAATGTTGCATGTTTAAATTGATTAGATCAAATTAATTGTGGCTGAATTCAAGTAGAATCAAATAGGGATTTGGATTCAATTAAATTTGAATCAATGTTATATACAACCAAAAGAGTTTGGGTGCATCATATAACCAATTTTGACTTGATTCTAGACCAGTCATTAGGGCCCATGCCCTAGGGTTCTTGAATGAAACCCTAGGCGTCACAATAAGAGATCAAAAGGGGCAAGTTGGGCGCCAACACTAGAGTTTGAGAAACCCTAGCCATCCAACCCTAAAAGGAATGTTTCGGCTCATTAAGAGGGGTGACACACCTGGGGTTCTCTCTCTGAGAATCCCAGCCATCAAGGGCTCTTATAGGGAGATAATTTTCCTTGTTTGCTTTGGGTGCCACTTAGGATTTTACTCCTATAAATAAGTGGCTATAGCATCAAGGGTTTTAAGAGTTTCCATGCCCAAGATTCCTCTCCCAAGCCCCTAGGCTAGCGCCCCATATATTCCTCTTCTTGTCCTCCATGCCTGAGCATCTCTCTCCTCTCTCTTATTTACTGAAAATTAGATTTCAGCAAAGAGGTATTGAAAAAGCTCTCATCCTATTGTTCTTCTCAAGAAGTTTAGAAGGATCTTCCATCAAGCAGAGGTTCCGCAAGAAAGCTTGTACCCCAGAGAGTCGGTTGCTGATCAACCCTCTACTCCGTATGGATATCCATAGAGGCTAGGCACTTATGTGGCTATGAGGAAAAAAATAAATCTATAATCATCACTTGCGGAGATCATTTACTCGTGCAAAGATATAATAGAAAAATCATTTATCTTATTATATTATTCCTTTCTCATATGTAGATCGGGATGTTTTATATTGATATTGGATTTTCTCTCTCACATGATGGGTTGGATAGTTTAATTTTTTTATTCCACTATGCATGATGATTAGATTAGATCTAATATCACATTTACCAATTCTACTTGATTAATGAGATTAATTACATATCATATGAAGTTTATTTAATTAATATGATTAATTAAAATACACCAAAGAAATCTAAGAAATCCTTCGAAAAGGATAAAGAAAGGAAGAACCAAATTGGCGAAAAAATAGAAACAAAAAAACAAGGAGGATGGAGAACCAATCGGAGAACAGAATGACTAGGAGGTCACCAGCACTGGAGAAGATGGTGGTGATTGAAAAAACCTCCCTTTGGTGACTACAATGGCAGGAAAGCGACTGCAGAGGAAATAAAAATTTGGTGGAAGCAAAATAAAGAAAGCAAGAGAGGAAGGCCTATTTATACTACTCCCAATGGCCAGGATTCAAGCTCCTTACCATCAGATTTTGATATGTGACACACATCAAGGACACCAAAGTATATGATCACTCTTCATTGCACCATCCACAGATTGAGCCACATAAGTCATTTGACAAGACATGATGTGGGGCCCATCGATGTCGAACATGTGGCAAACCCTGATGGAGTTAGAAATAATATTTGGATCTCCTTTTTTAAAATATTATGCTGGAGAGTCTTGAGCCACCCATCCCTCATAGATGAGGTGAGATTTGTGAAGCAATGCATTAATGGGGCTCCGAGATTTTTTCCACCAAATACTGCAAAATAAATGCTCTATAGAGAAGGTTGGATCAGCAACCGAAGACCAACTTGAGACCGACTACTTCCTTTGTCTGAAGCAGTGAAATCTCTTCGAACTTAGAAGTAGGAGATAAGTGTTATAGTGGTTATCCACCATCAGACCCAACCTTCCCCTCCTCAGATCATGATGAGCATTCACCAATGACTTCACTAAGATTACCTTAAACATCAGGAAGAGATCCAACAAACCGAGATAGAGCGACTTTATGTCATCGGCTTCTATCCGACCCATGGCTTGAATATTTACTGATCCCAGGGTTGGGATCTTATTGATGATAGTGAACAAAGTCCCATGACTAGCATAGGTGCTAATACATCCGAGGTAGAGCCTCGGTCTTGTGCCAACCTTAAGCCACCAGCTTATTCAGCTATGTGGGCAACTTGTTGGAATCTCCTAACAACTTTTGGAATATGGATAAAACCCCCAACTGACACTGACAATTAACAATCCTACTTTACAAGTTAGTGGGTAGATTTTCTATCCTAATGGCCTGTCAGATCGTGGCCTAACAATGTAGAGAGCTAGGGCCAACAGTCTATCAGATTCAGAGGCAACTACCTATAGCTCTACCTCTATATAAAGAGGTAACAAGGAAACCCTCCAAGTACATGCAACCTCAAAGAGCAACCTATGCTCTTGGCCTCTCTCTCTTTTCTTTACTATTCTCAAACTCTGATTGACTTAAGCATTAGAGAGTCCCCCATCAAAGAACCTTTTACAGGAGTAGACTTCTCCTACAGCTTTTTTTGGCACTCCAATCCTTGGATTGAAGCCGAGCTCTTAGGTCAGAAGGAATCCAACCTCAACCATGCTCGCCTCAAATCAGAGTCTTACAACAACATTAGTTGAAGGCACCACAAAGCCGGTGCAAATGGCCACCAGCCATTAGGCTGCTCCTAACCGATGAATAGTCAATGTTATCTTCCATTGACTCAAACTTATTCCATCGAACATCAATCTTAAATTCCCTTGTTCCTTGTGATTGATCACCACTGAGCATCCCTTCCCTTTTTCCTCATCTTTGGTTGCTGTCGTGCCATTATAGCTGAGCACCACTCACCCAAAGTAGCAGGATTCCCTCCCTATCTAACCTCTCCTACCTCCACTATTCCTAGATCTATCACTTTCTTCTCATTGGAAAACTATTAAGATGGCCACGATCTATTGCCATTGCCACTCGCCGATGAAATCCTTCCCTTCTCTTCCATTCTTCCTAAGTCGAGCTATCAATCCATGATTAAGATCCTTTTTTCCTTATTCTCTTCAGCCTTGTTCTCAGACCACCACCATTCTAGGCCATCGCTATTGCCTTGGCTGCCTGTTGCCGAGCACTATCATCGAAGCACCATCCTTCCCTTCTTTGTTTCCTCTTTCAAATGAATGAGGCCCCTCCTCAATTTTGACATAAAAAGAAAGGAAAAAAAAAAGAAAGAAAAAGGAGAAGAAGTGAACCCATCCCCTCATAAAGTCTTACATCCTTAGATTAGGTCCATAGTATGACTAAGCTCAGATCGAGAACTTTATTGGTCAACCCAATCTGAATAGGCACCCTTGATTGGATCTAAACCAAGTAGATCAGGCCTAAAAACCCAATTGGCCCCAGATGGAGTATCTCTCTCTCATTCCTTAGTTGGCCGACCCATTCCAAAGAGATTGGTCCTTGTTTGAACTCAAATCGATTTGCTCTATTTTCCATTCTCCCTTTCGATTAAGGGCTAACAATAGTAATTACTTTGAATAGAGCCTTCAACACTAGAGAAGTGTTAAATCTAGAGATAAAGCCACACATCTAAGTATGTAAATATTTTATTGGATGGATTTTTTTGAATCTGATCATTTGAGACTATAAGTTACCTCTACACCTAGTATGTTTCATCACACACACGATCTGATTTGAAAATTTATTACTATGATATTCTATTTAAATTATCCTATGTGCTCTGCATGAAAATGATTTATAAAATGTTGAATAGAATATACATGATTCACTTAGATATAAATTATATTTTATTACATCAAAAGATGATATGTTGGTTTATTGCTCTCTAGTTTGATTATTATCATGCGGAATCAGGATCTAGTCTCCTTCCAAGCCTTTAGTGGGGTGATTACTAGCACATACCTACTGATGGTATGTTATAGTCATGGGGCTGATACCTGGCACATGCTGATAGAAGCATATTTCTCCATGTGATATCAAAGCTAGTTTTCTTCCAGATATCCAGTGGGTGATCACTGTTGCATAACCGATGAATGACATATTATTTTTAGGATCTAGTTTCTTTCGAGGCTAGTCATGAGCTGGTCATGGCCATAGTCAGGGAGATTAGGAGAGTAAGAGTGTATGGTCGATTGTTGGTTGTCCTGAAAATTTATTTGGTCAAATGCATATTTTGAATCTATGTTGATGGATACAAAATATTTTATAGTTATAAAGATATTTTTATCAAAAATTATGCTATCTAAAAATTTATACTTCATATACAAAATATTTAATCAAACTAGAGGTTCTAGTAATTTACTGAGCATGTAAAGCCCATACCCTTTTCTATTTTTTCAAGATGCAGCATAATAATTGGGGTTAGGATCAAGCTGTAAGGAGCCTAGGATCTAGAAAATATTAAATTAGCTTTCTTTGAATAAAATTTTTGGATATTTATACATGACTCTTTGAGGATGTAAACTCTTTTGGAATAATTATGTTAAGTCTACTATTACTTATCTGCCACTACGTGAGTTTGGATGATGTGAATATCTATGAATAGGCAGGCCTTGCATGTTCTGTGGAGTTAAATCCTATAGATGTGCAGTCGTCTGTCACATACTTGAGTTGGGCCATCTGGCCCATATTGGGTTTTGGTCATGCAGTGCAATATGGATTTCAAAAATTTTAACATGCATAAAAGAGTTTTAACACTTAAAATCAACATACCGAAACTCAAACCCTAGAATCACCTTGTAGACTCCAATCAAACCATTCAAGCATGCAATAGGACAGAAATTATACTTCTTAAAGAAGATGATCAGATGATAAAATGATCTCCACAAGGCTTCAAAGTAGAAGCCCTCTAACGGTGATCCACACAGAAGATGATCAAGATCTTTCCCAATCAAAATAGTGCTGCAGCCTTTCTTCACAAGAATGCTGTCGATATCCTTCCCCAAGAATGAATCGCATCACTACCTATTTGCCTTTGATTTCTCTACTAGGATCATGCCAAAAATCTCTTCTAAAGAGATCTCACTACCAAGAGTTTGGTTTATACTCCAACACATGAAAAACCAAATCCTAAGTCAAGCAGCCCTCACTTGTCTTTTTCTCTCTTCTCTCTCTTTCTATTTTCTATCTCTTCTTTTCTTAATTTTTTTAATTTTTTTGCTTAATACTCACTTATCTCATGACCAAATATCAGGATATCTGCTCCAAAATTCATAGCGGGCATCTCCTATAAATAGGAAATGAAGAGATGCATGGGTCCCCCAAGGGGCGCCAACTCTTGGTGCTCCACCTTCTCACATGGAGAAATGAATCCTCGTGCAAGAATAAATGGTGTGGAGGAGTCTTAAGTGCAGAAAAACTCCTCCTCTTCACACTCATAAATATCATATATTAATGGTGTGTGAAAGAAATAAATGGAGCAAAAAACAAAGAGATGTATTAAAAGAAAGCTCTTCTTTTACTACACCCATAAATTTTGGCATTGAATTTAGGTGGGTGGCATGAAGAACCTCTTTCATACATGAAACACTTTCATGGAAAGGCAAAAAATCAATTAAATATAGACCTAATCAATTAGATTCAAGACAACAGATTAAGTCTAGCTCAAATACTTTGAACTAACCAAATTGAAAACTTGGGTTAACACATTATGCTCGCATATCAAATTAATCCTTAAAACTTATAGTAAGTTCAAATAAAATTAGATCAAGATCAAATCCCAAAGTGTGTGATCCATTGGATTCCAAATCTAGCTAACAGTGGATCTAGGCTCTTGACCTAATCCTAATCCGATTAGATTAGATCAGTCCAATTGCACCAATTAATTAGAACTCCTTCTAATTAATTTTAAATTAATTTTTAATTTTTACGAGTCTACAAGTCAAGATTAATGTCTAGCAACACGTCATGACTATCCAGAAGAGATCAAATTTAATGAAAATACCAAAATTATCCTTTAGTGATAAGTTACTGTGTAATTCAATCCTTCAGTCATACAACATCCCAAATGAGCATTGGGTATGAAATCATGTCAAAATCAAATACTCATCTATATGTATCTCGATTAGAAGATAATGATTCAATTAATGATAAATTAGAAATTTTTTTTTAATTATCTTTCTGCTTTGACCAAAGACTTTTCGAATCGTTATCTTGTGAGATCACATAGAATGTTCGCTCCTCTTATTAATTAGGAGTGACGGATCCTTTATTGACCACTCACAATCTTCATGTACACTTCACCATATCTAAAATACTCCACACAAGGATCAGAGAGTCAAGTTAGGGAATAAACCAAATATGGATTCATGTATATAAGGTATCATGATGATCTCAAGTCTAAGGATCACTTGCACAACTTTCACTAGAAAATAACCAACTGACATGCAAATAAGATTCCATCAGATGTTCTCTCATAGATCAATTCAGTGAACTCATTCTCTAATGAGCACCCACATCCTTGTATTAGTGTCATACACAAGTGATTGTGAAATCAACCACCCTCTCCATCAAGCATATATAGGATATGCCAGTCTTTTCGATATCATTGATCTCCGACTCAAAGAACCAACGACTGAAAATATTTTAGATCAGAACTATCAAGAATTTAGGTCTCACTGGCATGATCTCATCATGACCCTAAATCATTATCCTAATCTATAGGGTTCATTATAATCTTAAATAAGTATAAGATGCAGCATACAATGAATCAAAGATGCCTAACTTTATTAATAAATAATATCAAATACATGAGTTTGAAAGATAAAATATAGAAAATATTTCATCACATCACATATGTGATTTGCTTGTAAAGTATTATTCTTTAATCTCTCACTTGCACTAAAGCCAATTGCCCCTATACTTGATGCTCATATAATTTAGGTGGCGGTCAAACTGCTATAATGACAAGACCTTAGTGAACAGGTCCGTTATATTATTCTTGATGTCAACTCATTCAACAATCACATTATATCTTTCGACTATCTTTCGAACGAGACGGAACTGCCTTAAGATGTGCTTGGATTTATAATGAGATCTTGATTCTTTAGCTTGAGAAACTGCACTAATATTGTCACAATAAAGAGGTACTAGTTGTTCAATTTCAGGAACTATACCAACTCTGAGATAAACTTCTTCATCCAAACGGCCTCCTTAGCAGCCTCACTAGCAGCTATATACCCGACGTCGATGACTGAGTCAGCAACAGTTTGCAGTTTAGAATTTTTTCAATTCACTACACCACAATACAAGGTGAACACATATCCATATATGGATTTACTATCATCTGGATCAGATTGAAAATTGAAATCAGTAAAGCCTTCCAATTTCAAATTAGATCTACCATATATAAGAAAATAGCTCTAATCCTTCTCAAGTACTTGAGAATATTTTCATAGCTTTTCAATAATCCTCTCCTGGATCAACCTGAAATCTGCTTATAATATCCAAAGCATACGTCATATCAAGCTTGGTATATGGCACAGCATACATAATCGATCCTACAGCCAAAACATAAGGAATAGAACTCATTCTATTTCTTCTTTAGATATCTTAGGAGACATCTTTTTAGAGAGTTGTATGCCATGACTCATGGGTAAGTAACTTTTTTACTTCCTCCATGTTGAACCTCTTCAACACAAGATCTATGTACGTAGACTAAGACAAGTCAAGCATCCTTTCGATCTATCCCTATAGATCTTTATACCAAACATATAAGATGCTTCACCCAAGTCTTTCATGAAAAACTTTTGAGATAGCATATTTTGACCGATTGCAACATAGGGATGTCATTTTCAATGAGCAGTATGTCATCCACATATAAGATCAAGAAGATAATGGCACTCCCACTAGTCTTCTTATACACACATGGTTCATCCATATTTTTGATAAAGTCAAATAATTTGATTGTTTCATCAAAATAGATGTTCTAACTCTTCGATACCTGCTTTAATTCATAAATAAATTTTTTTAGCTTACATACTTGATTTGCCCTCTCACTAGAGATAAATCTCTTTGGCTAAGTGATATAGATTTTTTTCTTAAGATTTTTATTGAGAAAAGCAGTCTTGACATCCATCTGTCAGATCTCATAATCATGATATACAGCTATAGCAAGCATAATCCGAATAGACTTAAGCATGACTACAGATGAAAAGATTTTTTTATAGTTAACACTTTGCCTTTGTTTGAAATCTTTTGCCACTAGCCTAGCTTTATAGGTCTCTACCTAACTATCTGCTCCAATCTTCTTTTGAAAATCTATTTGCAATCTATTGGGGTCACAACCTCAAGCGCATCAACGAAAGTCCAAACTTGGTTGACATACATGGAGTCTATTTAAATTTCATGGCTTCAAGCCATCTATTAGAGTCATCACTTATAACTACTTCCGAATAAGTCGTGGGATCATCATTCTCAATGATGTATAATTAGTTTTCATTCTCAATGATAAATCCAAATCTGAGTGGTACACTATATCTCTATCTGACCTTCGAAGAGGAGGTGCGTGTTATGGCTGTACCTCAATAATATGTACATCAGATTGAGGATCAACTTGTAAACTCTCCATATGTTGCTTATAGATAGACTGTAGATCTTGAACTTTCTCTAGTTCAACTATCCTCCCACTACTCTCTTCTTGGATAAACTTTCTCTAAGAAAGTGGCATACCTACTAACAAACATCTTTTATCGAGTAGGATGGTAGAAGTAGTATCCTATACTCTCCTTAGGATAACCTACAAACCTGTATTTATCCGACCTAGCACTTAGCTTATGTCCTTCAATATTTCTGACATAAGCAAGATTGCTCCAAATTTTAAGATACTTAATATTAGGCTTCTTATCTCTCCATATCTCATATGGAGTACTAGAGACAGATTTACTAGGTATCCTGTTTAAAACATATGCGGTGGTCTCTAGGGCATGACCCCAGAAAGATATCGAAAGATCTGTAAGCACATCATGAACTGCACCATATCTAATAAGATGTGATTCTTTCTTTTCGTAATATTATTTAATTATGGAGTATAGGAAGGAGTCCATTAAAAGAGAATTTTATTTCTTTTAAATGATCAAGAAACTCACTAGTTAAGTATTCACCTCTTCGATCAGATCGAAGAGCCTTGATACTCTTATTAATTTGTTTCTCAACCATTCTTTGGTACTCTTTAAACTTATCAAAGAATTTGGATTTGTATTTCATTAAATATACATATCCAAACTTAGATAAATTATTAGTAAATGTGATGACGTAGAAGTATCCATCTCTGGCTTGAGTCAACACTGGACCACAAACATCAGTATGTACTAGGCCCAAAATGTCACTCATCCTATCTCTATGTCCAGTAAATGGAGTCTTGGTCATCTTACCCATGAGACAAGATTCACAAATTCTATATGATTCAAAATCATAAGAATCAAAAAAATTTCTTTGTATGACTTGTTAATCCTTAACTCATTGATATGACCAAGTCGGCAGCACCAGAAGTACGTGACATTCACATCTTTTCTCTTTTTTTCTTCATTTGATTAATATGAAGAACATTATCATTAAGTGACAAGAATAAAAGATCATTATCAATAAAAGTATTTTATAACATTCATTAAAAATAAACAAAGCAACTATTACCCTTCCTTTTATTTCAAAATCTTATTTCAGTAATATAAGTACAGAAATAATATTTCTAACAATGTTAGAGACATAATAACAGTCCTTCAATTTTAAAATTTTGCCTGAAGGTAACTTCAACAGCTTGATTCCTACGGCTTCGATCTGAATGGACTCTCTACTAGCATCGAACAGCATGAAGTCACCTTCATTCAGACTCCTTATGTCCTGCAGATCCTATAATGATTTACAAAGGTGTGAACCACAGACGGTATTCAATATCCAAGAATCTGAAGTTGAAATACTTAATGATAAGTTTATTTGTATCATATATAAATCTTTAGCAATATTTGCTTCCTTATGCTTCGAACTTACAAGGTAGTCCTTGCAATTTCTCTTCCAGTGCCCTTCTTTGCCACACTGATAACAGGTACCCTTAACGGAGACTTTCTTCATCTTTTCTTGAAGATGCTAGCCTTAGGGTTTAATTTTTCTTAGAATATTTCTTGCCTTTCTTCTTGGAGATCTTATTTATAAGAAGAACTGGAGCCTTTTCACCCTTAAAATAGCTCTTTGCTGTCTTCAACATATTAAGCAGCTCAGACAGACTGGTGTTCAGTTTGTTCATATGATAGTTTATGACAAACTATAAGAAGAAATCAAGGAGTGACTACAGGATTAGATCCTGACTAAGTTCACCATCCATTGCAAAATTCAACTATCCCAGACGAGTGATCAGATCAATCATCTTCAGGATATGAGTCTGTACGGATATACCTTCACTCATTCTAGCATGGAACAACTGCTTAGATATCTCAAATCTAGCAGTCCGACTTTGTTCTCCATATAAGTTCTTTAGATCAAAGAGTATGGAAGGAACATCCATATCTTCATATTACCTCCGAAGCTCATTACTTATAGAGGCAAGCATGACATATTTGACAATTACACTATCATATTGTCATATTTTATATGTGGCCCTTTCCTCCTCGGTGGCATCTTCACCAATCATATCGGGTGCAGGGATATCCAGAATATAGGAGACTTTCTCCTGTATGAGAATAATTTTCAGATTTCTCAATCAGTCCAAATAATTAGATCTGATCAACTTATTGGAATCAAGTAAGCCATGCAGTAAAAGTGAGGATGCCATTATATGATTAATCTACAATAATAAGGAATCAATATAAGTGGACAACCCATGATGACATGCACAACTAGATTAGGTCTTTATCTAATTATTACTTCGACTATTTTATCGAATACCATAGCCCTCTTTTATGATAAATGAGAAATCCTAATGATTTTTTTAGTGAGGTTGAAATCCTAATTTCTCACAAAAAGTCTTGTGGTTGTACAACAAACCTTCATGAGTTCAAAGGTAGAAAATTTCTTTCCAATTACTTCTCATACAACTCTCAATATTTTTCTACCTCTAAAATATTTATAGCCTTATAATTGCACAACAAACTATAATGTTTTAGTTAAGTTAGACCTTAATTTGTATACAGTCATATCTGAATGATGCTGTTCTTGTGGTTGCACAACAAAGCAACATATCCAAAATACTGTAAGCATCAAATATATACTAAGACAACCCCACATTAATTTTCATAGTAAGCCTTATGGGTGCACAACAAACTCACTATAGTTCTTGACATGATATTGACTTAGCATGGAGGAAGGCACATATAGTGTCTATATTACTAAGCAATCCAAATACAAAACTCAATAGACTAGATTGGCCAGGTAAGTAGATAAGAGGCTCCTCAATGCTTCCTTAGACACCAACAACTTAGTCAGGTAAGCAAATAAACCTAATTAAATAACCACCTTTAATACTTTCTAGACACCACTTGATCAATGAATCCAACATTCGATTAGCAAGTGAATTCTGACACTACAACTTAATATAATTTTAATGAGGATTTTAATCTGGTCTCTAACACATCCCAATACTTACATCATATGTAATATATATATAAAAGAATGAAATAATTTCATGTATCATATCATGCTATATAACATGCTATTCAAGTTGTAATATCATTCATATAACTATACCAAAAATTATGATTATTAAAATCATGCAAGGGTGTACTTTGCTTCAACACTTGAGCCAATACTATTTGACTATGATTTGGACTCAACCCTTTGATCCAATTCACATGTCAAATTTGACTTGAATTAATAAATTGAATCAATATCCAAACCCTAATCATATTAGGCTTGACCAAGTCAATAATAGGCTAGAAACAATACATCCTAATAAAATCGATTCAAACATCAATCTATCATAAATCATAAATTTAAATTATGATAAATTTAAAATTTAACAACTGAAATTTAGAGTCATACATGAATCATGGTTAAAAAATAAATTTCGATTTTAAGATCGATGCAAAAAATCGATGAAACATTTCAACATTATATGAATCAGATCACATCTATACTACAATAATAGCATCTGTTTGATTGAATCTAATAAGGATGACTCTGATACCATTGTTGGATTTTGATCACATAGCAGAATATGGATTTCAAAAATTTTAATATGCATGAAAAGAGTTTTAATAATTAAAACTAGCATACTGGAACTCAAACTCTAGAATCACATTGTAGACTCCAATCAAACCATTCAAGCATGCAATAGGACAGAAATTATACTTTCTAAAGAAGATGATTAGATGGCAAAATGATCTCCATAAAGCTTCAAAGTAGAAGCCCTCTAACAGTGATCCACACAGAAGATGATCAAGGTTCTTCCCAATCGAAATAGTGCTGCAACCTTTCTTCACAAGAACGCTGCTAATGTCCTTCTCTAAGAATGAATCGCACCACTATCTATTTGCCTTTGATTCCTCCTTTAGGACCACATCAAGACCCTCTTCTCAAGAGATTTTATTATCTAGAATTTGATTTTATACTTCAATACATGAAAAACCAAATCCTAGGTCAAGCAGCTCTCACTTGCTTTTTCCCTCTTCTTCTCTCTCTTCTCTTTTCCTCTCTTCTTTTCCATAATTTTTTCAAATTTTTTGCTTAATCCTCACTTATCCTATGCCCAAATGCCAAGATATCTGCTTCAAAATCCATAGGGGTGTCCCATATAAATAGGAAATGAAGAGATGCATGGGTCTCCCAAAGGACACCAACTCTTGGTGCTCCACCTTCTCACATGGGGGAATGAATCCTCATGCAAGAATAAATAGTGTGGAGAAGTTTCAAGTACAGAAAAACTCCTCCTCTTCCACACCCATAAATATCATATATTAATGATGTGTGAAAGAAATAAATAGAGTGGGAAACAAAGAGATGTATTAAAAGAAAGACTCTTCTTTTACCACACCCATAAATTTTGGCATTGAATTCAAATGGATGGCATGAAGAACCTCTTTCACCCATGAAACACTTTCATGTAAAGGCAAGAAACTAATTAAATATGGATCTAATCTAATTAGGTTCAAAGCAATAGATTAAGTCTAGCTCAAACACTTTGAACTAACCAAACTGGGAACTTGGGTTAACATAATGTGTTAGTATATCAAATTAACTCTTAGAACTTACAATAAGTTTTAATAAATTAAAATCAAGATCAAATTTTGAAGTATGTGACCCATTGGGTTCCAAATCTAGCCAGCAATGGACCTAGGCTCTTGACCTAACCTTAATTCGATTAGATTAGGTCAGCCCAATTATACCAATTAATCAAAATTTCTTTGATTAATTTTTGAATTAAATTTTTTTAATTTTGTGAGTCTACAAGTCAAGATTGATATCTAGCAACATGCTATGACTATCTGAAAGAATAAAATTTAGTAGAAATATCAAAATTATCCTTCAGTGGTAAGTTATCATACAATTCAATCCTTCAGTTATATAACATCCTGGATGAGCAATGGGTATGGAATCATGTCAGAACTAAATACTCATCTATATGTATCTCAATCAGAAGATTATGATTCAGTTAATGATAATTAATTTTTTTTTAATTATCATCCTGCTTTGGCCAAAGACTTTTCGAATCATTATCCTGTAAGATCACATAAGATGTTTGCTCCCCTTATTAGGAGTGACCGATCCTTTATTGATCACTCATAATTTTTATATACACTTCACCATATCCAAAATATCCCATACAAAGATCAGAGAATCAAGCTAGAGAATGAATCAAAATAGGGATTCATTTACACAAGATATCATGGTGATCTCAGATCTAAGGATTACTTACACAACTCACACTAGAGAACAACCAGCTAACATGCAAATAAGGCTCCATCAGATGTTTTTCGTAGGTCAATTCAGTGAACTCATTTTTTAATGAGCATCCACATCCTTGCATTAGTGTCACATACAAGTGGTTGTGAGATTAACCATACTCTCCATCGAACAAACATAGGATGTGTCAGTCTTTTCGGTATCATTGATCTTCATCTCAATAAACCAATGACTGAAAATATTTTAGATAAAGACTATCAAGGTGGTCTCACTAGTATGATCTTCTCATGGCCCTTAAACTATTATCCTAATCTATGGGGTTCATTATTATCTTAAACAAGTATAAGATGCAGCATATAATGAATCAAGGATGTCTAACTTTATTAATAAATAATATCAAATACATGAATTTGGAAGATAAAATATAAAAAATATTCCATCGCATCATATATGTGATTGTCTTGTAGAGTATTATTCTTTCAGTCTAAGTATGATAGAAATGGATGACAAAATATTATAATATCACAAATATTTAGGTGAAAGTTTTGTTCAAAACCACCTGGATCATGAGAAAGAACAATCTGACATCAAAGATTTAATTAATCTAAGAACAAAGAAACTTACAAAAGAGAACAACAGTAGTGGCATATCAATAGTGCATGACATGAACATCCAAGTCCAATACAGCATTACTCGAGTTGGTGTTGAATGAGTGGGTCTTCAAGAGAGCATAGCCTCGAGCTAGACAGAACTCGCCCGTCCTCCGACCATTGGCAACTCCTTCACTAGTGCAAAGATAGCATCCCTTGATAGTATGGAAAGCGTGCCTCCATAGTACTTCCCCTCCATGAAGACAAGGTTGGTTGTCAATTGCAAAGAGTTTCAACCTCCGAAAGAACTCAGCATCATATCTTAACACTACAAAAATAAGTGTATTAGTGATGAAAAACCACCACAATAAATTTAATTGTTATTAATGATGACTTTAGTGATGCAACTAAGCCATCGCTAATAATCTATCCTAAATCCCCCTCCGGTCCCTAATGGGCTCGGTTCTATTCCCCGCCGCCTCCCCTTTCCTCCCCCGCCTCCGGTCCCCCTTCTCCCCGCCGCACTGCTGGAGCCCCCATCCTCCTCCCCCCAGCCCCCATGTTGTCATCCCCACATTGGATCGACTGTTCCAAGCCCGCATCCCTGAGCCTGCATCCCTAAGCCCAATTCTTCCTCGGTGCTATCGGTAGCCTCCCACCACGTCCCCTTCTTCCCAACCTTCTCCCTTCTTCCTCCACCACCGTGCCCCATCGGATCGGCCTTCCCTCATCGAATCAATCTTGCCCCACCTGCCCCTTCTTCCCCCGCCTCCTCCCTTCCCCAACCGCATCGTCGGAGTGTTGTGTCGTCGGACCCATGCCCCAGTCAAACCCACCACCCCCTTCTTCTCCAGTCGCACCATCGAACCCACACCCCAATCAAACTGAGCAAATCTTCTTCCCTACCTGATGAGTATTAGCGACAGTGACAGCGACGACGACGGTGACGATGACGGAGCTGTCGCCATACCCTGTTCCCTCCTCTTTAAACTTTATTATTCAAAATTATATTTATCAAATTTATTAAATTAATAATATTTGAATTTAGTTTGCGCATGGGAAGCACATTCTCGATCACTGATAAGATTTGGATGAGCCTTGCTACCATATGAAATCTCATATCCGGTGGTGCTTTCGGGAGGTGGAACCACTCTGGGGAGCTCTCCGGTAAGAGTAGCCCCACTACCTTTGACGGTAAGGGTTCGAGTTCGAGCCACTATCGGATCAACTCTAGCCCGCTCATCTACTCTAACGGTGGTCGAAGTAGCTCAATGAGTTCTCCAGTGACCAATGTGCTTCCGACAGAAAACATCTACCCCTCGAGGGTAATCGTCAAGACCTAAGCAGTGGCACTGATGAGCTTGTTTTTGACCCATCATAAATGATATGGGCCAATTTGATTGGATTCAGACCAGGGTCGGACCTCATATTTTAAAAGATTCTAGGCCCTAGGTCCAACCTGAAGCCCAAAAAAAATTTCGAGCTAGGCTCAAGGAGTGGTGTGGCCCGGCCCAGTCTGGTCCAGTTTTAGCCTTATTTGCAATGCTGCTCGGTACTTTGAAACCTTCAGGGTTGGATTTGTTTGGATGCCATGCTACTGTGCTAGTGTGGCCTAGTTGTTTGGTATGCCCCAAGTCTGCATGTGCAGGATGCACGTCCCAACCCTCTCCATTTGCAATGCTCTCTGTACTTTAGAACCCTCTAATTTAAAAATTTAAAATATTACATTGTATATAAACATAGATCCATCTTTTGATTAATGCACACATTCTATGGCATCCATACATTTATATATTTTTGTATAGATGAAAAAATTATGTATATGAATTAATTGATTATCCAGTATAGACAGTTTGAAAAATATAATTAATTCTATAGGTCATTACAGTAATCAAATGATATGGTGAGGGTTTGAAAAAAATTTTGAATAGTATTTTTATTAGTTCTCCTCACACATCTTATACCATCTGGGGAGAACTAAGGAGAGATACTGTCAAAATTTTTTTCGATCCCTATTGCATATCGTTTGATTACTGTACTTAATCTATAAAATTAATACAATTTCTAAATGAGATAGGACCTTCTATACCTATTAGTTGATGATAGGATGTAATTATTATATAAGTCATTTAAAATAATAAAATAATTATTTAGCTATTGCCTTGCATTTGTATATGCAGAATCCTTAGGTAGTGTGCTATGGACTGTAGTTGGATGGACTGTCGAGTAGTCGATGGGGTAATTTCTACTAAATACAAAGATGGTGTAGAGTACTTTTATAATTATATTTTTAAGAATACGACACTCTTACATCAAGGGCGGACTCATTGCCCTTGTAAGAGATGTGGCAATAAAAAAATACTTGATAGGGATACAATGACTATCTATTTATATAGAAGTAGATTTATATCCAAACTATAAGCATTGGTATCTGCATGAAAAAATATGGGAAACAATTGTAAGGGTCAGAAATAAGTAGGACAGGAACATAGATAGAATAATCGACATGGTTGTGGATGTTGCTGGTCCTGAATTTAATTAGGATGTGAAGGACGATCCAAAAGCTGGCAGTGGTGATTTCTATCATATTCTGAGAGATGCTGATGAACCATTATGGCTGAAATATGAAATACACACTGTATTATCAATTGTATCAGAGTTGTTAAACTTAAAGATCGAGTTTAATATGATGGTCAACTGTTACGATAGGATGGTAGCAATCATAAGAAAATGCTATCAAAGGATAAGAAGCTTGTTAGGAGTTTCTATGCCTCAAAGAAAATGGTGAAAGGATTAAGCATGGGATATAAGAAGATAGATGCATGTCATAATAATTGTATACTTTTCTAAGAAAAGAACCAATTGAAGAGCTCATGTGACGTATGCGGTGAAAGCTAATTTAAGCCGAAACAAGAGGATAAGAATCAAAAGACATACTATACGAGGTTCTTCGATACCTTTCCCTCACTCCTAGGCTTCAGAAGCTCTATTTATCTAAGAGTACTGCCAGACAGATGAGATGGCACAAAGAAGAATTTGCAAATATTTTGATATGATGACTTATCCATCAGACAGTGAGGCATAGAAGAAATTTGATGCTTCCCATCCTTTATTTGCTCAAAAATCATGTAATGTCAAACTGGATCTATCTACCGATGGATTTATACTGTTCAGTCATACAGCAGCTCCTTATTCATGTTGGCCAGTCTTCATTACTCCATGTAATCTACCATTTGGGATGTGCATGAAAGAACATAACATCTTTCTTACATTAGTCATTCTTGGATCATGACACCTTGGTTGAAGCATTGATGTATATTTAAGGCCTTTGGTTGATGAGCTGAAATTTTTATGATCCGATAGCATACATACTTTTGATGTATCGAAGAAACAAAATTTCATAATGAAGACTGCATTAATGTGGATCATTAGCAATTTTCTACTTATAGAATGCTGTCAGGATAGAGCATTTATGGAAAGCTAGCATATCTCTATTACATGGAGAATACAAAAGCATTCCAGCTTAAGCATGGTCATAAGTCTTGCTGGTTCGATTGCCATCGTCACTTTCTTCCTAAGCATCATCCTTTTCAAAAGTAGTGGGATAGTTTCAGGAGAAATAAAATAGAGAAAGGATAAGGCACCTCCATGACTCAGTGGTATGAAAGTATTTCAGAGGGTATCCCAACTTGATAAAGTCTAGTTTGGCATACTATTTGATAAGCAGAAATCTTGAGGGTTCAATAGAACTCATAATTGGGTGAAGCAAAAAATCTTCTGAAAATTGCCATACTAGTCTACCAATTTGATCCATCATAACCTTGACACCATGCATATTGAGAAGAATATGTTTAATAATGTTTTATACACTATTATGGATATTAAGAGCAAGATGAAGGACAACTCCAAGGTCCGAGCAAATATGAAGAATATATACAAGCGTCTTCTATCAGAGCTGGTTGAGGTATCTCTGAAGAAATTTTTGAAGTCGAAAGCATCTTACACCTTAACGAGGGAGCAGTTGAAGGACGCATATTAATAATATAAAATTTAAATTTTAGATGGTTATGTAAGTAATCTAGCTTGGTGCGTCAATATCAAAGATTGTAAGTTCTATGGGCTAAAGAGCCATGACTGCCATGTCTTCATGCAATGATTACTCCCATTGGCTTGACGTGATCTCCTTTCCAACCCTATATAGAGTTTTTTGATCGAGCTTAGTCTTTTCTTCAGAGATATTTGTGCTACTGAATTATCTGCTGACCACATCTCTAGTCTTGAGACTAGCAATGTGAGACTATATGCAAGTTGGAGAAGATATTTTTTTTAGTTTCTTCAACTCCATGGAGTACCTCGTGATTCATCTGACATATGAAGCTAGAGACGGGAGATCAGTGCAGTATAGATAAATGTATCCATTTGAAAGATATATGCACAGTCTTAAAAGAAGTAAAAATAAGATCAGAATCGAAGATTCTATTATAGAGACTTATATAATTGAAGAAATTTTTAATTTCAACCGACACTACTTTAATCCTAGTGTACAGACAATGCTGACTCAAGTGGATCGAAATGATAATAGTGGTGGTAAGGGATCAGAGATGGAGATCTCAATATTTTTCTATCCTGCTCGTGAATTTGGGCATGAGGTTTGTCGGATATTAACTAATACTAAAATTCGACAGACAGAGACATATTTGTTAAACTATATGGAGGTCGA
>KE504995.1:367372-382676 GCA_000441515.1 Elaeis oleifera | reverse complement strand
TTATGTTACTAAAAAATAAAAGTGTTCGTCACTAAAAAAACAGAAGGTGTGAAAAGCGTGAAGTCAAGTCAATTTATGTATAAGATGTTAAATATAAAATGCTAATCGTGCGTGGATTATGATCGTACCTGGATCTGCCAGGTAGCCAGATTGCATAATATTCCAAAAAGTTGGCTGTACTTGTTAAGGCTCTCTCTTTATCTCGCGGTGATTGGCAGACTTGTAACCTAACCATTAACTATTCATTGCTAACCAACCATTGACTTCAGTATATATGTTCAACTATAAATGTCATGCATCATCCCTTCTCCACCTCGATCTTGCACCCTCTGACTCCTCCATGGCCTCCTTCCAATCCAATATTCCTCTCCTTTCCTTCTCTCTTTGATGGCCGTGGTGGCCTCAGCCTCTGGTGGTGAGTTCAAACTGGGAAAAGAGAACTCGACCCACCTCCATTTCTACATGCATGACATCCTTAGCCAACCCAACCCACTGCCTTCCGGGTTGTGAAAGGGCCACTCAAATTGCCAGTGTTACCAAACTTCAACTTTGGAGATATTTTGTGATGGACGACCCACTGACCGAGGGGCCAAACTCTACGTCGAAGCTCGTCGGACGGGCCCAAGGCTCGTATGTGTTTGCATCCCAGGGTTCAGACGGAGCTCTGCTATTGACAACCAACCTTGTGTTCAACGAGGGGAAGTACAATGGAAGCACGCTTTCCATACTGTCGAGGGATGCTATCTTTGCACCGGTGAGGGAGTTGCCGGTGGTCGGAGGGACCGGCATCTTCCGTCTGGCTCGAGGCTATGCTCTCTTGAAGACCTTCTCATTCAACACCACCTCGGGTGATGCTGTTTTGGAGTTGGATGTTTATGTCATGCACCATTGATTGATATGCCATTGCTTGTTGTTCTCTCTTGTTGGTTTTCTTTGTTCTTGGATTGAGTCCTTGATGTCATATCGTTCTTTCCAATAATCGTTAATTATTACGTGCTTTTGAATAAAAATCTCACTTGGATATTTGTGATGTTATGATACTTTTGTTATTCATTTCAATCCAGCGTTTGTGTTCATGATAGATGTTGTTGTGCAAGATAATATTGTAGCTTGCAAAGAAAATGCACCCACGGATTGTCAGGTGGACATTGGAGATAAACAGAAGACGTGCATGGCCATAGGAGACTGATTTTCGTTTTCCTTCTTTTATTTTGTTCTTCACCCTATTGACTTGCCGGCCAAATTTTTATATTGTTTCTTTCTGTAAAAGAAATTTAATTAATTATACTGCTACAAGATGAGTCCTTTTTATTTTATTTTATTTTTTTTAAAAAAAGATGAATCCTTGACTTGGACTTATAATTTGATATTGTTCCAGGCTGGGTCTTTAACTCCGGTCTATAGTTTAGTATTGTCTGAAGGCAGACCCTTGAGTTATCCGCCATATTTAACTAGAAAACTTGCCATGCAAGTTCCAAAAAAAAATAAATAAAATAAAATAAATTTGACATTTAAAAAATAAAAACTAAATTTTACACAAATTGGTAATAATATAATAATAAATATAAAAATATGTTACACATATTTAACATAGAAATCAACCTATAATTAGAGAGAGAAAGAAAGAGTTTAAAATCTTTGAACTTGAGGATGAAGGAAACTGGAGAGGAGGGTACAACTATGGAGAAACAATTTTAGTTATCATAATTTGCGTTGACAACATGTGGCAGACAGCGAGATAAGAGCATGGATTCCAAACTAATTCGTTTTTTGAGGAGCCCAATCCCCTTGATTAACATCCACATGTTTGATAATGGGCACCATATAGCTGTGGCAATGTCCTGTGACCTAAACCAATTCCCACATCTTGGATATGGGGAGACTTAAGAAAAGTCAAAGTCGCTCTCATCTTGTTTCTTGCATTTTTTTTTTTACATAATTATACTGTTGAATAAAAAAACCATATAATATTTTTAAAAAAATGTGAGAATAAATTTGACTTGTGCAATCTTCGGCGAATTTCTGCTCTCAAGTCTATAAATTATCTCTGGACATTTTCTCAAGTCTATAAGTTAGTACATGATTATTAGTGATCAAAATACATCATTTAGAGTTTATTGAAATTCTAATGTATTCATATATACTAAGGGGAGAAGATACTGGAGGTCCTGGTTTTGACTATAGCATCTTCCAAAAATTTGTCTACTATTCTTTGTTTCGACAGTCATTACCTTCTACAGAAAAGTAACAATCCGTATCTACCAAAAAAAAATAAGTAGAAACACCAAACTTGGAAGTCTCCTAGGGCATGGGTATTTCAGTCATTTCAAATTCAGATGGCACATTTCGCAGCAGTATTAAATACCATGGAGGGGACGCCGTTAATTAATGTAATCCTACGAAGGTCAACTCCGAGGCGATCAACTATCCCCTTTCGCTCCCAGGCCTTCCGGCCGTGAAATGGATCTCCATGATCCCTAAATGGTAACGTGTCGAGATTCCTGTGGTCCTCCAAACTCTATTAACAACCGCCCACAACCAAATCAACTCTTACCCAGCTACAAGATGATTGGTCTAATTCATGCGACTTAATGTAATAAGCGGTTTTGGGTGGCATCTTTCACGCGAAAGAGCCATTGATTTTTCTTTTTTTCCCACGGCATCAGCCATTGGATCTTATATTGCACATATCTTAAAGTATTATAATTTATTTTTCATCTATTTTATAAATTTCAAATAATTATTACATGGTTCAGTGGTCGATGTTATAAAGAAAGTGAATCATTTTTTTCACACAAAAGATACAAGTGCTGGTCCAAGGAACATTTCATGTCCCCCACCAAGTATGCATCTAAAAGCATTTTACCTATGATAAATAACGGGTATCCCTCATCAGAAGATTGGCGCAACTTGGTTTTTCTCGGAAAAAGCTTGCAAATTACTCCAGCTAATCGAACACGTCAAGTGCAAAGTTTATCTAATAATAACTAAATATAGTCATAATTATGTCCCAAAATTCTGCGAAGCTTCGTTAGCTAAACTTAGTAACACATCGTGGCCAGCTCATGAGTTAAATATGAGCCAAACTTGAGCATTTGCCGATCTATTATCATGCATGACTTCATCCATGGTACCCTTCTCATCCGAGAACTTGGATTCTATCATTCATGTCAACAAATGATTCAACTTTCTTCACACAAATCCACCATTGGATCATCCCACTACTCGCTTTGAGATCTATGCAGATGGATGAATGGAGATTAGAGTACTTTTAAATCTATGCAATGGGTGATCCGATGGTAAACACACGGAAAGTGAGGTGAATCATTCCTTAATACGGAAGATGCAACTGAACAAGTCCAAGCGGCTTAATATATACTTGTGTTGGCTCATCCACACCCGTGCCTTCAACTTTAGGCCATAAAGCATTATTTCCTATGCATACGATGCATGGTGGCAGCCGGATATCATTTCAAATAACTGTATAACTTGCAGCAGCCATTACTATTCTCATTCATCATATTATGAACGATATGAGAAGTAAAGAGAGAAAAAAAAAATCATACTGACACAGTAATTTACGTGATTCAGCAGTGTACCTATTTCATGAGCGAGGACAGAGCAAAATAAATTTACTATAATCAAATAGAGTATAAAAATAATAGTTATCTCTCAAACCTAAAATTTCAATACACCCAAATCTCACACAAAAGAGAAGCTCTCAAATCTAAAACTCTCACTCTCTTATTTTTTTGCAGATGATGGTGTAGAATGGAAATATATATAATAAGAGAAGAAAAATCAAAAGAAAATATTCAAAAAATAGTACTGCCGATTATAATCGATTCTTTTAACAGATTTTTTTAATTGCTAAAATCATACTGCTGGTTATGACTAATTCCCTTAACAGATTTTTTCAATTACTGAGATCATAGTTGACCTTTAATTATTGAAATCTTGAATAGATTCTATTTTTTCTTTCTTTCTTGACTTGATTCTATAAGATCAATATGATTTGAATTATTCTGTCAGATTAATACCATAACAAATATATCATATGATAAAATAAAAACTTAGCTCATTATTTTAAAGCCACATAACAAATCTCTACCTTGGTTTAAAATAGGATCAAGCTATTCCAAATATAATAGAAATCTTCTCCATCTTCTCCACTACTTCCTGAAAGGGAAGGAAAAAAAACTCAAATGATGCAAACACCAACCAAATCCAAGCAATGCTTGAACTTGACAATTGGAAGAAATTTTGTTAACATATCAGCTAAATTATCTACAGTATCAATCTTAGTCACAGTAACATTACCCTGTGAAATAATATCACGAATAAAGTGATACCTCACGTCAATATACTTTATCTTTTCATGAAATATTTGATCTCTAGTCAGATGGATAGCGCTCTCACTATCACAATGAACAACAGTCACATCATGTACCAAATTGAGTTCATAAAATAAGTCTCTCAGTCAAATAGCTTCTTTAATACCTTCTGTCACTACAATGTACTCAGCCTCTGTTGTCGATAAAGCAACAATAAGCTATAAAGAAGCTTTCCAACTAATAGCACATCCACCAAGAGCAAATACATAACCTATAATGGATCTCCTCCTATCAAGATCTCCTGCAAAATCAGAATCAACAAACCAACGACATTGCTGCCATATCTTCTGAACTCTAAGTAACATCAGAAGTACCTCACAAATATCTAAATATCCATTTCACTGCTTGCCAATGCTCTTTACCAGGATGAGACATATACCTGCTAACAATACTAACTGCATGTGAAATATCTGGATGAGTACAAATCATGACGTACATAAGACTGCCAACAGCACTAGAGTAAGGAATGCCAGACATTTGATCTTTCTCATCATCTGACTGAGAAGATAAATTAGTTGAAAGCCTAAAGTGGGAAACAAGTGGAGTACTAATCGGTTTGGCATCCTTCATATTGAAACGCTCCAATATTTTCTCAATATACATCTTTTGAGTTAAATGAAGCAATCCTGCCTTCCGATCTCGCTGAATCTCCATACCAAAAATTTTCTGACTGCTCTCAAATATTTCATCTCAAACTCACTACTAAGCTGTGATTTTAACCTGTCAATCTCAGACATATCCTTAGCAGCAACAAGCATATTATCTACATACAACAGTAAATAAATAAAGGATCCATCAACAAGCTCTTTAAAGTACACACAATTATCGTATTACTTTTGAAATAACCACAACTTATCATGAAAGAATCAAATCGCTTATACCATTATCGAGGAGACTGTTTAATCCGTATGGCTATGTCTTGAGCAAGCATATATAATCCTCCATGTCTTTAATAACAAAACCTTCAGGCTGATACATGTAAATTGTTTCTTCAAGTTCTCCATGTAAGAATGCTATCTTAACATCAAGCTGCTCTAACTTCAAATTATGCATGGCAACTAAGGAGAGTAACACACGAATAGAGCTATGCTTGACTACTGGAGAGAAGATATCATTAAAATCAATACCAGCAACCTAACTGTAGCTTTTAGCTACCAAACGTGCTTTATATCTAGCATCTTCTACTCCAAGGATACCTTCTTTTTCTTGAAAATTCACTTGCAACCGATAATTTTCTTTCCTTCAAATAGTTTTACCAAGTCCCAAGTATTATTCTTATGCAGAGACTCAATCTCTTTATGCATGGCCACTAACCACTTAACAGAATCAATATTAAAAATTGCTTCTGAATATGTAAAGGGCTCGCCAATGTCACCTGTCTCTTGAGCTACAAATAAAGCATAAGCAACAAAATCAACATGACTAGACTGTGCAACATGGCTATACCTGGTAGGTGGCTTTATCTCCCTCCTTTGTCTATGCTTGGCAATGCAGTAAGGCTCATCTTATTGTGAAGTCTGCTTTGAATTAACTTCTAGCATCTGTTCTGAATGAAACTCAGGAGTAAAATCCTACAAAAGATTAGAATCAACTGCTCCTAACTCCACCTGCTTGATGTTACCTTTAATCTGTGTAGATTCAGAGCTAATAGTATTTTCTGTCTAGGATTAATCATAGCATAATCATCAAAAGTAACATCTCTACTAATGATAAATTTTGATGATTTGAGATCAGGACACCATAATCTAAACCCCTTCACCCTAGATGCATAGCCAAGAAAATATATTTTTTAGCTCTAGGCTCTAGCTTTCCTTCAGCAACATGAGCATATATAGGACTACCAAACACTCTCAAATTAGAATAATTAGAAGGATTATTGGATCATATCTCTTCAAGAGTCTTAAACTCGATAGCTGAAGCAGGAGATCTATTTACCAAATAACATACAGTGAAGACTGCTTCTGTCCAGAACTGTCTAGACAAGCCAGCATTCAGAAGCATGCATCGTGCTTTCTCCAATAAAGTTCTATTCATACGCTCAGCTTCTCCATTCTGCTGTGGTGTGTGCCTCACAGTCTTGTATCTAATAATACCTTCATTCTTACATTATTCATCAAACTCAGAAGAGCAGAATTCTAGCCCATTATCAATTCTAAGTCATTTAATCTTTTTACCAGTATGCTTCTCTATTATCACCTTTCACTACTTGAAGCTCTTGAATACTTCACCCTTGTGCTTCAGTATGAACACCCAAGTCTTCCTGGAGTAATCATCAATAAAGTTAGTATATACCGAGCACCACCTATGGAAGGAACACGTGAAGGCTCCCAGAGGTCAGAATGAATATAGTCTAAAGTAGCTTTTGTTCTGTGAATTCCTGCACTGAAGCTAACTCTCTTTTGCTTTCTAAGAACATAATACTCACAGAAATCTATCTTTCCTATATTTTGACCACAAAGAAGACCTTTCTTACTTAAAAGGAGTAGTTCTCTCTCACCCATATAATCAAATCTCATGTGCCATAGCTTGGTAAGCTCTGAGTCAGACATGAAAGATGTAAAAACTGTAATTGAACCTATAACAGTAGCACCTACAAGACATATAAATTTGGAAACAGTCTCTTTGCTTTCATAGCAACCAAGGCACCTCTACTGACCTTTATAACTCCACCTTCAAATGAATATTTGTACCCTTTAGCATCAAGAGTACCTAAAGAAACTAGATTTTCTTCATCTCAGTGACATGCCGAACATCTGTCAAAGTCCTCACTACACCATCATGCATCCTAATTCGAACTGTTCCTATCTCTATAATTTTACAAACTGCATTGTTGCCCATTAGGACAACTCCGCTGCTCACAGTCTTATAGGTAGAGAACCAGTCCTTATTTGGACACATGTGAAAAGAACAAGCCGAATCCATGAGCTAGTTATTTTAAAATAAGCATCACTAGTTGCAGCAAAAATATAGTCAGCACCATTAGAATCTTCTCCCACAACATTAACTTCTACCTATTTTTCAATCTTTTTTTGACCCTGATCTTGTTTGTTATTCTGTTTCTTATTTTTAATTTATAACATTCAGATTTAATATGTCTCTTTTTCTTGTAGTAATGACAAGTCAAGTTTTATTCTTGACTTAGACCTATGCTTTTGGCTACTATTACCTAAACTCCTATCATTAGACCTTCTCCTAACAACTAAAGCATCACTCTGTCCTTTGGTAACACTCCCAGACATATGCTTTCAAGTAGCTCTTTAGAAATAATGTAGCTTTAACATCTTCTAAGGATATAGTTTCTCTATCGAAAAGAAAGGTTTCTCTAAAATGCTTATAAGAGGGAGGTAAAGAACACAATAATAATAGGGCTTCATCTTCCTCTTCAATCTTAACAACAATAGACTTTAAATCTATAATAATGAAATTATATTCATCAACATAAGTTTTCATGGATGTACCTTTATTCATGCGCAGTATGTATAAATATTGCTTCAAATATAGCTTGTTGGTAAGAGACTTTGTCATACACAAAGATTCCAACTTCAACCATAAGCTAGTAGCTGTCTTCTCTGAAACACCTCTCACAAACTCCATCAAACAAACACAAGTGGATCGTTATCAAAGCTTTATCATCCATCTCCTCTTCCTGCTCTTCTGTCAAATTACTGGGCATCTTTTCTTTTCCTAGCAGTGCCTTTTTCAAGCCCTTCTATATTAGGACTGCACGCATCTTAACTTATCATAAATTAAACTACCAATACCATCAAACTTCTCAATATCAAATGATGAAGAAGCCATAGTGATTGATCTCACGAAACTGACTCTGATACCAGTTTGTTATGAAATATATAAGAAGTAAAGAAAAAGAACAATCATACTGACACAGTAATTTACGTGGTTCGGTGGTGTGCCTACTCCACGAGCCAGGGCAAAGCAAAAAATTTCACTATAACAAAATGAAGTATAAAACAATAGTTATCTCTCAAATCCAAAATCCCAATACACCCAAATCTCACACAAAGAAAAGCTCTCAAGTCTAAAACTCTCACTCTCTTATTTTTTTGCAGATGGTGGTATAGAATAGGAATATATATAATAAGGAGAGAGAAATCAGAAGAGAATATTCAAAAAATAGTACTGTAGGGGAATATATATAATAAAGAGAGAAAATTAGAAGAGAATATTCAAAAATAGTACTGTCGGTTATAACCGATTCTCTTGATAGATTTTCTTAATTGCTAAAATTATACTACTGGTTATAACTGATTTCCTTAACAGATTTTCTCAATTACTAAGATCATAGTTGATCCTTGATTATTGAAATCTTGAATTGATTCTATCATTTTTTTCTTCTTGACTTGATTCTAGAAGATCAATATGATTTGAATTATTCTATCAGATTGATATCATGACAAATATACCATACGATAAAATAAAAATTTAGCTCATTATTTTAGAGCCACATAACACATCACCAAGGTAATTGCTATTTGCTAGCATCCCTCATTGCCTCCTCATCAACGAACCCATCTCTCCTTATGCTTGCTGCTGAATGGAAAGGCCAAATAGACCTTGATAAAATGGTTAAAAATTGAACAACCTTGCATAATATGTTTCCTACCCTATTACTAATTATTGATAATTAATTAATCATTAACTAAAATTAGAAGTGCTTATTTGGTCATATTAGCTTTTAGGTATTTGAGATGGTCAAATAAATTATTCCGTCAGCACTTAATATGCCATAGTGCTTGCGGTTGGGGCACTATTAGAGGTATTTCAAGAATAAAGGAGAGCAATGTTCTAAAATTTGAATGGTAAACTCTTTGCTAAGTTGGTATATTGGGTAGTCTATAAATACCAATCTAAATCTCTCTAAGTAAGTCAATGAATCCACACTCAAAACTCCTGCTACAGAGACAAAATCTAAAGCGCCCAACCACAAATTGTGCACTTTTCTCCCTTTTTTCCTTTACTTTATGCCATTCATCTTTCTCTTTAATTTGCTTCTGTCATGCTTCTGATTTGATATTATAAGCCAAAATTATGATAATTGCTGCATACTTATGAAGAACTCTTCTCACAATCATGTAAGATATTCTAATATGATATCAAATATATTATAGTGAAAATAATTTAAATAATTAAAATTTTAATTTTAATTAATTAATAAATCTATATAATAAATAAAATTCATACATCTTACATCAATTAAATCTTAAATAATAAATCTATAAAAATTAATAATAACTATACTAAATTTAAACTATGTCGATATTATCAAATCTTGCTTTTAGTCCCACTCCTGTAGTAGTACCCATATCCACAACTAAGTATCTAGATCTGTAAAATAAAAAGGGCTAGTGAGCCTCATAGTCCAGTAAGTAATGAATATCTTAATTAGATAACTTATATAATAACATAAAATATAATAGTCACGTACAAGTTATCATGAATTAGTATAAAAATATAATCAATTCATTTTTAAAACATAAATCCAATAAATCTAGTATCTTTCAAATATTCGTATTTAAGTTCATAAATTTGGTTCGAAATAAATTATATCCAACTCAGTAGTCTTTAATTATAATTATCTTGTGGCTAGACTAGAAGCAAAAATAGAACCATACTTATATCATCTCAAGTAGGTAGAAGTATTGTACTTATATCCTACTATGTGGGCCAAAACTATCATATTTATATCCTGTGATCGGGATAAATAGAACAATAAGCTTAGCAATAGTCAGAATACCAATGCATAACACTCAATTAGTAAATTTCAAAATATAGTTAGGCTAAGAGTTCAAATCTAATATGTATCAAAGTTCTTTTTACAAAATAACATATATATTATAATTCAATCAAAATATACATATATGATATAAGATCCTCAATATAATAATGTTCTGATATTAAATTACATGTTTATTTTCATTCAAAGAATAATTTTATAAGATTAATAAATCATATATAAATGATTGATAATTTATTTGATGTCAAAAACAATACTATATACATGCAAAAATCTTAAAAAGATTGATAATTACTTATCTTGTGAGAACAATGAGTGGATAAATCTATCTAATCCAAAAGTCTTGTTCAAAACCTAATATCCAAATTATATTTTATTTAAATATAGCCAAAAGAGATCCAAAAATAAAATTCTAAATCTTGATACCATTTGGACCCAATAATTAGAGAACATTACGATGAAATTTAGCGCAATACGAAAAAATAGAGGAAGGATAAGACAAACTAAGTCATAGTGTCTAATGGCTCAAGTTGAGGCACGGAATAATAATCAAAATAAAGTGTAGACAAACAGTACCATAGTGACTAATGATGATATAGTCTTAGTTGTGTTAACATGGCTAGGTAGGGACCAACATCTTGCATGGCCACTAGGGTGGTTCATAATTATTTGCTAGAATCAATCTAACTCGCAAGGAAGAGATCTTTTGGTGTCCATCCAACATCGTAGAGAAAAAGTGTGTAAAGAGAAAGTGAGAAGAAGAAAAGATTGAGAGAATAGAAGAGAGAAAAGATAAGAAAGAGAGCAAGCAATCATGAAATTCTGCTACCTCATATAGAGTGAAAATCATTGGCAATAGGTGGTGGTCGTGCTAGTGGCCATAGCTAGCCATCAAAAGGTGAAAGGTAGTAGTAAATGGACAGCATAAAGCTAGAAATAATTGAAACTAGAAAACTAAAGTGCAACCATCTTGAATGGAGCCTTAGCTTGCTCACCGACTAAGGCTTGAACATCAATCTCAGTTGGATAGAAAGGATGGCATAATCAAAAAATTAAAGAATAATGTGTGAGTTGCAAAATAGGGGACATCAAATTTAGAGCTGTTCACAGTAATTTCTCATGGGAGATCCAGGCAATTGGAATTCAATTAAGAAGGTAAAGATTGGAAAAAAATAAGCTAGGTTGGGCAAGACTCATAACTCATCTCTGGCGAGACTACATATTAATGATGATCACCATGCATTCCAAATTGGTAGTTATGGCTCAGCCACAAGAGGGAGAGAGAGATAGGAGAGAGATGAGGCACCTCTCAAGAGAGTGGTGGGGCTACCAAACAGCCAGTAGAGTCGTTCTTGTCATCAATGTTTGAGGAGGCAAAGTACACCTCTTTCAATTGAAAGAGTGTAAACAAAATAAACATAAGTGAGCTAGCTAGCCTTGGCTTAAGCTTGGAACTTTTCACAATGGAGTCAGGCTTGAGCTAGCTCCTTTAACCTTGAGTTGAACTTGAGATGTTTATAAATAGCTTTTTTAGGAATATGAATAAGTGCTCCTTGGTGATGACTCCATTCGAGACAAGGAAGGAAAAAAGTGACAAGTGAAATTATGAGGCCCAGCTCATAGGCCGGCCTAATTGAACACAAGCTTGATCCATTTGACTGGCCTAGAGTATCTCTTGGTTCGGACCAAAATTCATGGGTTAGTAAAATAGATGGCTTGGATGCCCACCCAAATTTGTTGGGGCTGTCCTATTTGATGGGGAAAAAAAAAGAAAGAATGGAGCTTAATTTACTGTATTCGAATCTTGATCAATTATGGCTTGATTAGCCTTCATATAATCTTCACATATATTTTTGGAAATTCAATGGAATAAGTAGTCAAAGCAAAAATACTAGGTCTTGGGAGGAAACGAGGGAATTAAGTAGGTCTTGTGCTTTTCTACTCAGATAAGTCTGAGTACTCCCCATTCCCTTCTTCCTTATTTAGTTGGGAGAAGAAAATCTATTCACCACCAACTCTAATCAAGGTTTGGGATATAGGCTTATTAGAAAAGCAAAGAGAGCCACTTCATCGAGATGACTTTGGCTCTCCACCAAAAGAAGTCACCTTGATCATTTTTTACCCCATTTCTTCATAGAGTGGAAACTTGTGTTGGCCTCTTTGACCATTATAAGGAAACCAAATACCTAAGGTGAGTTCCTGCCTACTTAAAGTGACTTCAAATGTGTATATATGAGCAACCAAATACACCTACAATGTCGATATCTCTCAAGCACAACAACAAACTTAGATACATCCATGACCTGACCCAATTGCTAGGTCTAGGTACCTGACTATCTATAAATTTCTCAAAACATGAGTAAAATTATAATCCATATTTATTAAATCATTTTCTCCATATTTATTAAATCATTTCCTACAATCACATACTAGATAAAATCATCTAACTGTGATACTACATAAAAGTAATCAATAGTTTATGAAATCTCAAATTAACCAATTTACATCAATTCTGCAATATTATCTCAAGAAGAATGGATTGCTTTAATTAGAACCATTTTCTTTCAACATGAATAAAAAATCTTTAACAAAATCCAATAATTCCATGAAACAATCTAGAAACTCTATCTAAAATAAAAGCTCTAACTAGAGCTCTCCCAACTAGCATTAATGATTGAACTTCTTTGATTTTGTCAAGAAGCTCTAGTAAATCAATCTATTATAGTAATAGTGGTGAGCTAGGATTCTAATAAGCAGTATCCTTTGATAGAAATAAATTATTAAAGACACTATGTCAATTCTTTCAAAATCATTTACAATTACAATGGTAAACAATGGGCATTAATCTAGAGTGCATAGTATACAGTACATCATATTCATTAACTAACATAACTTGCAATAATACTGTTGCACCATATTTTGTCCACCTGATGACATGTTCCAACCTCAAGTACATGATGGACCTCTGACTTCCTGATATGGAGAACCCAAGATGCAAAATTCATGCGGCCTCGAAGTCATCGATGAGCAGTCGATCATCAGAGATCAGCCGCTTGACAGATCCAACATCATCGATTTCTGAATGATGACATCTTCTTCCTGACTTAGCTCTCTATAAGACGTCCACCAAATCAGACACCTTCTGGAGCAGTTGGCAAGCAAACCTCGCAGGATTGACACTCTGGCCCACCCACTATCCCTCCATACATGGGCAATAGGCTTTGCGATAGCTTGCTAACATCCATTACTATAGTTCTGACATCCATTACTCCAACTCCGACGGGTGCTAACCACCTGACAAGCTTCCTTCTATGAAAGATATGGGCCAAGAGAGATAGGAGGGACCTTTTCTGCCTCCCTTCAAAGGAGAAGAGAAGAGGGAGGACCCTTCTCCAACTATAAAAAAAGAGAGACCCTTGCTCTCACTATCTTCTTCCATTATTCTTCCTCTTCGATTGCCACTAACTTAAGTATCAGAGAGTCCCCATCAGAGAACCCCATCTTGTTTCCTATCTTTTCCAATTTTTCAAAATTTTTGGGGTTTTCATTTGATTTAAGATGTCCTCCAACACTTCCTTCTTTAGCAGTTCTAGGAGTTCGTCAGCTCCATCCTCCCAAAATCCTAGTACTGTAGAGGAACCCATACTTAGGATCGAACCTCGTCCGATCTTTGTATCAGATACCATTTCAATTCTGTTGGTACAGAATTCTGTCGATACCGGAGAAACTGGAGTCGAGGAGATCGCAGCCGCCGTCGGGACCTGCAAGGGAAGTCTAAACTGGAGTTGGAGGTGCTCCGACAAGATCCTCCGACGCTCAAGTCAGTACTCTGCTTCAACAAAAATGGAGCACTCGAATGAGATTTTAGCAGAGTTTAGAGATAGATTTAGAGCTTGGAGGAAACGTATCTAGAGGGTCTCTTTTATAGACGGGAGAGCGTAACTGATTGACAGTGACGTCCGTAACTACCTGGTAATGGACCGTTCGGGACCACGTGGAGTTTGTTACGGAGAGCAGTGGTGTCCGTTGTCGCGACTTGCCAGAGAGTGGTGGGACCACGTGGAGTTTGTTATAGAGAGTGGAGTGGTGTCCATTGTCGTGACTTGTCGGGAAGTTCGGGCCAAACGACTGAAGCTCAGTTGGGACGTCTGGTGGAGCGGAATAGCTCTCTGTCTCAGCAATCTAAGAGAAGCTCGAATGTTTCCAAGGTTGCTGATGGGTTAACTGTTATTGGGTGCTTAGGCGTTGATGCTGCAGACAGAAGTCATCTGCTGTAGAAGTCCGGACAGAAACTTTCTATTGGAGAAATCTGACTGGAGTCTGATTGCTAGAGAGGTCCGTCTGAAATTTATCTGATGTAGAAGCTCATCTGAAGACTATCCGCTGGCTGGAGAGGTCCGGTTGCATGAGAAATCCGACAGAAGATCGACCGATAGTGAAATTCGGAAGGTGCTATAGAAGGTTGACCGATAGAAGAGTTCGGAAGGCGTTATGAAAGTTCATCCGTTGGAGGAGTCTGGAGGATACTGTGGAAGGTCGATCGCTGTAGAAATCCGACTGCTGGAGCCCATCCATTGTAGAAATTCATCTGGAATCCATCCGCTGTAGAAGTTCGAACGGAGTACGGTTCTTGTAGGAGTCCAGAAGGAGGTCGCTTATTGCAGAAGCTCGGATGGAGACCGCTTGCCGTGGAAGCCCGAATGGAGATCGCTTATTGTAGAAGCTTGGATGGAGACCAGTTGCCATGGAAGCCCGGATGGAGACCGCTTATTGTAGAAGCTCGGATGAAATTCGGAAGGCGATCGACCACTGTAGAAAATCGACTGATAGTGAAGCCAGAGAGCATTTGGAGCAGTCCGATAGACGACTGAAGGAGCTCATTATTGGAGAAGTTCGGAGGGTACAGTAGGAGTTCGTCCGTTGGAGGAATCTGGAGAACGCTGTGGAAGGTCGACTGCTGGAGGAGTTCGGATGGTATTGTGGAAGCTCGGACGGCCGGGGGAGTTCAGAAAGACGCCGCACAAGGTCGGAAGCCGGAAGAGTCCTGGAGGGTTAGGCTTCTTACGAACTTCGGCTGGGGTTATTTTATACTCAACACCTTGGAGGAATCTAGAGGACGCTGTGGAAGGTCGACTGCTGGAGGAGTCCGGATGGTACT
>KE504995.1:332801-347836 GCA_000441515.1 Elaeis oleifera | reverse complement strand
CATTCTAAACATGATTCTGAATCTCTGATTTATATTTTTTGAATTATTTTTAATAATCTTTTTACAATAAATATATATATTTAAAAAATATAATTAATAAAAATCAACAATTTTAGTATCATCATGTAGATCTTCCAAAAATCTATCACATATGATCAAATCATATCAAAATCATAAAATTTTGACATAATTTTTTTATTTTCTTACTTCTTCGTTCTTATCCTTTTTTTAACCACAAAAACATAAAAAATAAGATATTTACTAAAAGAATAATACATTACCTTACTTTCGATCGAAAATTATCGTCTCCTCGAAGAAGTGCTGCAATTTAACAAAATTTGCTCTCTTTCTCTAATTTTTTCGGCTCATGTCGTCGAAAGCCTGAGGTGAGAGCGCTCGAGAGTTCTCTGAGAGAGCTCCTAGGTTTCTCTCAGAGAAGGAATCTTGGGCTGCCACTAAATGACAGCCCAAATCCCACCACACGCCCCATGTGATAATGTCGATATGGTTCGGTTCAAGCCGAATCATACCGAACCAAGCCATACCGTCCGATTTTGGGCGATATGGCTCTGAACCATGCCGAACCATCCGATTCGATGCAGTTCGGGTATTTTTCCAAAAAAAGGTCCGAACCGGATCGGCTGGCCATCGATCCAATTCGGTACGCCCCGTACCGAGTGGTTCGACCTAGTACGGCATTCTTTGGTACATATATTATATACATACAATATATATTATTTGTGTAAGTATATGTGTGTACATATATACACATATATTCAATTTGAATGGCCTACTTCAATTTTAAAAGCAATGACTCCTTTTACAAGGAGTTAACATGAAGTGTGTAGTCCAAGTCACACATATACACAAACACACACACACACATACATATCTATATACATGTAGTGATACATATATACGCATATACAAACACATATATATATGTATGTATGTACATGTGCATAAACACATACATAGAGGTGAATTGGGTTTGGCCAACTAAATTTAGGGCCCCACCTAACTGACTCCCTAGCCACAAGATCCTATGTGCATCTCGAAATGCTAACCCCAAGTCAACTCCCACCATGTTCTGCTATAGCAAAAAATAGAAAAAAGTGTGATTGGACAAATCAAGATAGAGGCACTCCCGGGTTTTCTCTACCTACCACCTCTCTCTCCCCCTCTCATGTAATGCATAATTAATAAACCCGTATGGAGACCAACCTAGTCAAGGGTCCAAGTCACTACTCCAAATGGATTTATATTCAAACAATAAAATCAAAAACTATTTCAGATAAAAATACAATACAAAATATTAACAAACTTTTTGTATCAAATACCATTATTACTCTTTAATTACATCATAAACAAAAATAATCCTGAATTGTCTATTTTTAATGGTTTGTAAGAAAAAGATATATATAACATGGGAATATATAAAAGTTATTAATATTTTTAAATATTTTTAACCAATAAATTTAAATATCATTAAGAATAAATAAAATTTAGGATAAATTATAAAAATAGACCCTCAATTTTAGTCCAATTTCATTCAAACTCCCTTGATTTTAAAAATATCAAACTAATCCTTCAAGTTTTTGAGATGTTCCAATGTGATCCTACTGTTCACTTACCAACAAACGATGTTTGCTTTCTATTTTAATGGACGAAAATGCCTTTGCTTATAAAGGAAGGGTACAGATGAAGGGAGCCATCGTGGAGGGGAAGGCATGGTTGCAGAGGTCGGTATGGAGGGAGAGGACAACATCAAAGGCCTCATTTGTGGGATTGGAGGAGGAAAAGGAGGAGAAGAGGTTAGGATGAAGGGAGGGAAAATGAGGGATGATCGGCGAGGAAGAGCTGAAGGTGGAGAGAGAGGCCTCATGGGTGGGCTCAGAAGAGGAAGACGAAGAGAAGTGGGTGATGAAGAAGGAGAGGAGGGAGAAAGAGGGCCTACCGGCAAGGATGGGCAGACGAGGGAGCCAGTGAGGAAGAGGAGAAGGAGAAGTGGATGAGGAGAAAGAATAAAGGGAGAGGGGTCGTGGGCGGGCTTAGAGGAGGACGAAGAGATGTGGATGAGAAAGAGGAAGAGGGAAAGGAGAGGTCGCTAGTGAGAAAGGAGCAGAAGTAGAGAGCCGTCGTGGAGAGAGACATGGGTGGGTTTGGAGGAAGAGAAGAAGTGGAAAAGGAGGAAGAAGAGGGAAGAAGGGTTGCTAGCGAGGTAGAGGGAGCCACCATGGATGGGGAGGGCTCGTGGACGAGCTTGAAGAAAGAGAAGTAGGTGAGAAGAAAGGAGAGGAGGAATGAGGGATCACCAACAAGGAATGGACGGAGATAGAGGGAGCCGTCGTAGAGGAAGAAGTCTCATAGATGGGCTTGGAGGAGGAAGACAATGAGAAAGGGGTGAGAAGGAAGAGGATGGGGAAGGAGGGAGGAGAGACATCAGCATTGGAAGTGAAAAAAAGAGAAATCAGAGAGGGAGGGAAGAGATGGGGATAAGGATAGTTTGGTCACTTTATAAAATAATGATATCATGTGATAGTCACGTGATATTATTCTGTTAACGGAGATAAATTGTAGAACCATGTTGAAACATCTTGAAAATTTGAAAACTAATTTGATACTTTTTAAAGTCGAGGTGTAAGTGAAATTGGACTAAAGTTGAGGAGTGTTCCTATAATTTATTCTAAAATTTATTTTTCTTTTTTCATCAAAAAGAGAAGGATTTATTTTATAAAATAATGAATGTCACAAAATACATCAAATGGTTATTTAATGACCTGGATAATATGAATAAGTAAAGTAAATTACTTATACAAAATAGAAATGCATAATGTAAGTTGGTGGTCTAGTGCTCATCATCCAAGTGAAAAGTGATTGGTTCGAATTTCAATTGTGACAACTTATTTTAGAGAATTTTTTATTAGACCTAAATCCAAAACATCTTTAAAATCCAAATTTCTAAGTGTTATAGTTTATTTTAGAGAATTTTTTACCATATCCAAATCCAACAAATCTTTAAAATCCAAATTTCTAAGTGTTACGGTTTATTTTAGAGAATTTTTTACTGGATCCAAATCCAAAACTTCTTTAAAATCTGAATTAGAATCAAGATCCAACAAGATTTTCAAGAAGATATCTGAATTCATATCCAAATCCAAATCAAATACCAGAATTTTATCCAAATTCAATCCGAATCGGATACATAAATGCATAAGATCGGATTTATCCAACCCATTTTCAGCCCTAGGATCCATATGAATTTAATCAATGAACCACCCAAGCACAATATACTAAGAGATGATTATTACGGTCCTGTCTTATCATACATAAGATGAACAATTACAATTCCATAAAATGTATGTACAAATTGCAACTGAGTTACAGGCTTACAGCAAAGTGAACTTCATTTTTTGGGTACCATATTCTGAAAGTTGGCTCTAGAATCCTTTCAACAACATCAAGAATCAGCTTTCAAGATATCTCCATAACCAAAAAAACATCTAAAGATAACTATGACTAAACCACCAAGAGTTGTAGAGTACATGTGCAGGCATGCAAGCATGAGCATACAAACATGAAGCATCATTTTTCGGAAGACAATGAAAAAATGATATCTTGAAAGTATGTTGAAAATAAAAATCCAATGTGAAGAACTGCTCAAGTATAATCAACTGAACTTACGCGCTAAGTGCACCACCACCTTTTGCATGACCATCCATTTTCGTAACAATCACAGCTCCAACTGCAACACTTTGTTTAAAAGCTTGCGCTTGATCAAATGCAGCTTGGCCAATACTACTGTCCATGACAAATATCACAAGATCGGGTTTCTGTAACAAAAAGCTAAAAAATTAGTGCACTTCAGCCAATATATTATAAAATTTGTGTGGGTATACTTGGAGGTAATGACATGTGTACCGTTGCTTCTGACACTTGACGCATTTCCTCAAAGAGGGCAGCTTCCTGTTTGTGCCGTCCACTTGTATCCACAATAATTAGATCACAGTTCTCTTTCTTAAATCTTTCCACACCCTCAATAGCAATTTTTACAGGATCTGATTCTGTGTAGCTGTAGAAATAAGTGACTCATCAGCGGTAACTCAAAACACAAAGTGATATGACCTCAAGAATATTATAACTTTGTTGCAGGATAACAGACTTGCTTCTGATTTGAAGCAAAATCATGCAATTGATGGTACTCATGTATAATTCAGGAGAAAAATGGGATAAGTGGAAGAAGAAGAACAAGAAGAAAGTTTGCATGGTTGAAAGTGTGTGCAGTTTAATTAACATGATTTGCTCACTGCCCCAGATAAAGAACACAAAGCAGGGCAAAACCATAAGTAGCATCATACAATCATGAAGCAATCAACCACCAACCAACACCAATCTAACCACCATCATTGGGTAATGAGAATGCCCACAAAGTTTGCCTTCCTGCGTGAAAAACCCCCATCCCCATCGTCTCCACCTTACTCGCCCCAGCCACCAACACTATCTTGCCGTGTGAAAACCCCATCCTCCCCATCACCATCAATTCAGCGACATTCTATTCTTTTGTTGCAAATTCCAACATAATCAAGCCAGTTTGAGTCCTAGTCAGGCTCAACCTAGGATTTGGGGCTCTGGGCTAGGCTCAAGCCTGACTTTGTAGAACTTCCTCAGGCTTAGGCCCAAGGCCCAATATGAAACCTAGTAGTAGTAGTAGTAGTTTGGGCCTTGGTCATCCAAGGAATAGGTAACACAAGCCCAACCACCCTCAGTCCTAGAGTTGTCTTCTAGGTCTAGAAACATTATAAACCCAACTCAATCATGCTAAAAACATATAAACTAGTACTCAATTTTCATAGCCACAGAAATTTTCCATATAAGAGAGGCTTATCAGACATAGATAGCCAACAGATGGTTAGCTAGTTCTAACTTATTGGTACACAATTCAGCTCATCCTTCAAATCTACACGAAGAGAAGGCACATTACATGTTAAATATTCTAGCTGGAAAGCACTGTCCATATCCATCTTGAATAATCAAGTACACCAAAAGGCAGAAGCGGCAGGCTAGCAACAAAAGGCTCAATCACTCAGGCTAGCAACAAAAGGCTCAATCACTCAAGCGGTAAATTAGACACTAGTTGTGTGTAAGACAGCTCAATATTACAACAGAATTACCAATGCAGCACCCCAAATCCAAAGCAAATAATCGGCATAATAAGACTCTAAACTCACTCTCTATCAAGACTGAAAAGCTGAAGCACTCCAAGAGTTATCTCACTGCATACATGGAACCACACCTCAGCTAAAATTGTATTGTTGTTCTTCAAGTTTTCCTTACCAACAGGTGTGTTTCTGAAGCAACTACCTCACTTCATAATACTTTTCTTTAGAATTATATGTCCTTTAATTAATTTAAAATTGCTTGTGCTACATTGTTCCTATAATTTCTTTAATATATGCAATTTAAGCTTGCAAGCATTCATTATTTTGATTCTCCAACAAGAATCAAACATGCATTCAAATGCACCTATATACCAAGATCACACAAACAAAAAAAAATATAAGATGACTCTAACTTGGAGACAAGGAGTTGCAACATGTGACTACCACAAATAGTCAGACCCATTCAATAAACTTATCAATACCATAGTACCATCTAAAAAGTGATTATGTTGCTCGTAATAACAAAAATACATTTAAAGCAGGAAACAACATAAAAACTAGAGAAAGTTTCATTAAAGATTAGATGGGAATATTCCAACATGAGAAGCAGCCTTAATAATTCCTTTTCTTAACATGTTGAAACATTGTACTCAGTGAGGGATCAGAGAACTATTGCCAGCATGCAATGAACCCAACCTGATTCTAAAGCACATAGCTTGTGCATATCACAAATAAAGTAGAATGAGTAATACCTTCCATAAAAGGAATTTTAGCTTTAGTTGCATTTTGCTTTAATTGATCGAAAGCACCAGCTCTAAATGTATCTGCACAAACCAGTGCAGGTTTCCATCCCTTCTTTTGATGATAATATGCATATTTGGTACAAGTTGTGGTCTTTCCAGAACCTGGATAGACAATATTGAGAGCAAAGCAAGCAATAGTGCAATCAGAGAAAGTGAAAAAATAAAACAAGAATCTGCAAATAAAGTCAATTGTGAGAACTGAAAGCAACAATCATGGGCAATTAGGTTTAGCAAAAATATTTGCAAAATAAAGAATTATAACTTAGCCTTGTTAATTTAAAATGGCCTAATAACATTCAGAATATTTATCATGTCACATTTTATTAACGATGAGCATTATAAATGTAGCTTTTGCTTATTCATGTGTTCATGTCTAAATATACATATTTAAAGTTATGCAAAAGGTTGAAAATGGCAAATATATATTGAAGAATAAAGGAAAATGCAAACAACCATAACATAACATAAATCTTATAATATGTAAAAATGCTGATACTCCAAATCAAGCTGACATTATTTGCCCAGTCACCTCCTTTTCAGATAAGCATTCACAATGAAAGATATATAGACCTAAGTAGGCTACACCCTCAAGCATGTGGAAATTAAGGAACATGATGTATCAAGCAAAGATTTAGGTTGCGTTTGGTGCATTACCAGGCAATCTTGGAAGGTAATGTGAATTGCATTCAGGATAAATTGCCACCATTAAATTGCCAGTAATATTGATTACTGTATTTGGTACACATAGATAATGTTGCAGTAAAATTACTGAAAATCTTGATTGACATGTTTGGTATAACAATCAGATTATCAGTAATATGAAATCAAATTTTCAAATACCCTCAATAATTTTGTCCTGGTGCTCTTCTTTTTCCCTGATGAGAAGTAACGGGAGTGATGTGGGTTTGGTGGTGGCATAGAGAAGTGGCGGGCCGAGAGATGTGGAGAACCGTGGGCACTAGGGGGTGGGGAGGAGGCGGGCACATGTGGAGCCGTGGGGTGGTGAGGACGGGTGTGGAGGAACCACGGAGGGTGGTGGGAGACAAGGGCGGAGGAGCCACGAGCAAGCAAAGGGAGATGGAGCTGCGGGCCAAGGGCACATGCGGAGAGAGGTGGGGGGAGGGGGAGGTTGGGCAATGGATTTGTGTGATTTTTTGAGGCATAATTTTGTCGAAAATTTAATTGCAACATTGCTAAAGAATAGTAATTTGGATAGCCACCCTCTCCAAGACAATCCAGATTGCTTCTCATGAAGCAATCTGGATTACCACCAAAAGCATACTAAACACAATAATCCAGATTACCACATTAAATTGCTAGCAATCTGGATAGATTGCCAGCTACCAAATGCAACCTTAAAGATTTGAACAATGATATTGCATGTGGTTTCATGGGCATTATGGAACAAAGAGAACACATAAATTATCAAGAATAAGTTTTCGAATATGTAGTGCACAATTTTTCCTACATGACCACCAACTGGAGAACTCATGGCCAAACTGTACCATCTTCCTGGCAATCACAGATTCAAAGATTTCGTAGAGAGGCACGACGGGCATCTGTCATGTCTTCTACTTTTAGGCTGCCAGCATTTACACATGATGGCTGACTAGGTGTTCTTTTTCTTTTTCTTTTGATTGGAAATTCAAGAGGTTAAGTATAAAAGTTTATCTGAAATATTTAGTGGTGTGACCACCTCTCCACTATAATGATGATGCAGTATGTCTGGATGATTGCCAAGTAATTTACCTTGTAAACCCACAAACATAATCACGCTTGTTTTCCCTTCTTGGGTGTGAAGGAAGGCTTCCCAGGATCCAACATTTTGCAAAGTTCATTAAAGATAGCCTGAGAAGAAACTGACATTGAAATTTACTACAACATGGTAGGTGAAATGAAAATAAAACAAATCATATTGGCAAGCAACAAGACAAAAGGGGATAACACAACAAAAGAGACGTAAAATTGCCACACTTGCAACAAATCTTCACAGAAAAAAAGCTTCCAAGAATGAGTTACTAATGATTTACTTATTTGTGGAATTGTGATCTCTACTAAACGATAATAAAACCTTTAAAGGTTCAGGGGAGTATGACAGAAAGCATGGTAAAAATAATTACTAGAAGCATGAAGAAGAATAGTCCAATCCGAAAAGGAGAAAAAGTTAACAGAAATCATTCCCAATCACAATCAAAAAATATATGACAAATAAATAAAAGTAATCAAAAGAAGAACCAACTAGCCATGACAGCAGCTAGTCAAGATCCACAAAAACAAGTCCAATCACTACTAAACTTAAGTTCCAACTAGATGCATCTTAGGGTCTTCAAGAATTCCTTAGTTTTTTCTCCTCCAACCCCAATTCATAAAACAAGTGGGCCAAACAAACAAAAAATCCTCTCGCAGTAATATTATTTGAAGCAATCAACCATTTCTCCACGTAAGCAGTCAATAAGAGTAAAATCATAGTTCCTCATAGTAAAGTCATAATGAAAGAGCAGAAAATTTGTTCCTTTCTCCTTGAATAATCAACAAATACCACATTAATTTTGTTGCTTAAGTTCCATAGTTCTCCACAAAAATTACCAATCAAGCAGTAAATTAAAGTCTTAAGGCTGTTTGGTTGTCTGTGAGGTTTCTTAAGACAAATAACAATAAACATAATCTTCTCTAGAATAGGTATATGGAAAAAAGGGATGCCCTTTTCTCAAGGAAATACTTACTTTCAAACCTTATGACCTGCCAATTTGTACAAAACTAGCTTTGCAGGAAGTAATCAAGCATGTTTATAAAACTCATTCATTTCATGCTTTATATAAACATTTTAGTAAAACCTGAAAACTAATGTTACCGGGAAACTTGGAACAGGTCTCGAGTGGCTAACTATCCCATAGTGTCAGACATGGCAGGGTAGTGTGTGTGCGTGCGTACATGCGTGTGTGTGTGTGTGTGTGTCTTGGACAAAGAAGAGAAATGGGAAAGGAGAGACAAAGTACATATGTACGTACATAGTGTCCAGATAACAATGATTTGACTTTATATAAAGAACATGATAATAGCGTGTGTGCGTGTCTTCGACTAAGAAAGAGAAACGGGAAGGAGAGATAGAGAGTACATACGTACGTATATAGTGTCTAGATAACAATGATTTCACTTTATATAAAGAACATGATAACAGCATTTCATACATACATTCATACATATATGTAGATGTATATGTATATGTATGTATGTATGTATGTATGTAATGATAATACACTGTGGTGTCCAGATAACAATGATTTTACTTTATATAAAGAACATGATAACAGCATTTCACTTAAAGTACCCAGCACTTGAAACTAAAAGTCACTAGAGACATACAAAGTGTTGGTACTTCTTGCTGACCACTTCAAAGTGCAGTGTCCTGTTGTGTCCAGGTGTCCAGAAGTGCAGATGCTTCCAAAACCCTAAAAAATGAAACGTTGAAGAAACATAGGCTCCAACCAACAACCCTTAGATTCCAAGTGAATCATGCAATTAGGCCCTCCTCTCCCTAGAAGACTCAATCTACATGGGATCCATAAAAAGGATATCAATGACATCTCTCCTCCTATCCATCTGTAACATTTCATCTACTTCATCATTGTTCAAAGACTCATCATAAACTACCCCTAAGAAATTAGGCCCGGCCACCCAGCCCAATTTTCAACAACCTTGGGCAGGAGTTTCCAGCCCATCAGACCAAGCCAAATCCAAATGTAGCAGTCAACTAATTCTCAAGCCAAGCCTGTCAGCTGGCTAGAACTTAAATTAGCATGGCTCAGCCCAAACAGAAGTGAGATAATTATTTTTGTTCAACTTTAGACTAAATCGTGTTTAGGATTGTTTATTAGAAAGCAAAGAATTTAGTTGCTTGCTAAGTGCTTCAGTTAAAAGCTTGTAGACATATTAATTTAGAGAAAAGATAAAAAAGTGTTACTATTTTTTCCTTTCTTTTTAGTTATTTTTAGTGATCAACCTGCATCACAGCAATTGCAATTACAACCTTCTTTTCAGAAAACTTAGATATGCTAGAACCCTTATTCAACATTATGGAAAAACATAAATCATATTGGTTGGCCATGATGATTATGAAAGACCATTATCTCTCATATATTTCAAAATGACATTTTGAATTTATGTTCTAGTATTCTCTGGCAATTCATGGTAGGTCCCATGTAATTATCTCCCTAACCTTTATTATGGCATTGACCAATGGTCTAATCCTCGATTTGCCTTGTTTCTCAAAAAATAATTTAGTCAAGTATAATCTTCAAGTGAATTAGACTAACATATCCATTTAACAATAATAGACATCAAAGCAAGCCAAACAAATATCATGATTTTGTTATGAAACTATTAGCAAGTTGCAAGAACAATATGTCATGTTGTCATTGGAAGAAAGATGGTGGTTTTACTTTTACAACTCATCAATGTTAGTGGTTCTGAAAAAGCAAATATCTGATTTTGTGGGGAAAACTTTGACAAAGTCAATTTGGAGGACGAAGCAAGATCCTTTTGTTCAGGAACCTCACAAAGAAATCCTAAAGAGATGAAAGATTAAGGCCATGTTTGGTACGGTTTTTCCCTTTTCTAATAGAACATGGAATCTGACGTAGAAACATGTTTGGTTATCCCGTTTCTGTTTTTATTTAAACAACTTCCATTATTTTGGAAAAGGTTGAAGTGAAAATTTTACTACCACTTTTTTAAAAAAAGTGGGTTTTCACTCCTCTCCTCTTGACCCCTTTTATTCCGCCTAAGCTCACGCTCAGCCCCATCGCCGTTAATCCGACCGTGTCAGCTCCCCAGGTTTCGCCAGCCGCCTCTCCACCCAATACTAAACTATGTTTTATCCCTAGCCGTGTGGCCAGCTCCATGCCCCTCCCTCTCCCCCTATTGCTCCCTCAGCCACCTCTCTGTGTAGCGCTGAGCTCTCCCTTGTCCCTAGCCACATCGCCGGCCCTATCTCCCCACCCCTAAATCCCTTGCAGGTGAACCCATTCACCTTCGTGGCTGCCTTTCCTCCCCTTCTCCTCCAAAGAATTCCATTGTTTAAAGAAAAAAGGAGTGAACCGAACATGGTTTCTATTGTCAAAAATCTGAAAAAATGGAAATAGAATTCTTGTTTCCAAATTTTTGAAAGTACAATGCCAAATGAAGCCTAAAATAATAGGCAACAAGCTTTGTCATACCGATGTGCACCACTCCGTACCAGGCATACTATACCAAATTGATGTTGAACCGAGACTCAGTATGGGGCTTACAGAATCTTGGTATATGCCAAAATGACTAGAGAATACTTATACTAGAGAGAGCAAAAGAGAGAACAAACCAAAAGAGTGCAGCTCATAAAATCAAAGTAGTCCTGTTGTTTTGTAGCACTTAAGAGAAAAAATCAGTAGAGAACCAACTTGAGAAATAAGAAGAGGTATGAATCTGAATTGATCATGACGTCAGGAAAACAAGGCATGAGTTTGGACTAAATATTGTATGACGTTAGCAACAGGCATGTGGTAACAACGTGACACAATAGCATTATGAAAACCACAAGGAGGAATAACATCTAACACGACATTCAAGAAGGCATCATGTAAGGATAAAGAAGATGATGTTTGAGAACCAACATGGACAGCAAAATTCACATAAATTTCAATAAACAAATCGTGTCTCTTGACTCAAATGAACAGTGTTATCTTCCACATTCGATAAAAACATGTCTATGTTTGTGAAGGATTTTCCATCCAATATGCATTGCAAGGATATCTTTTATCTTCCCATGAATAGCATAAGGGCTAGGCATCACTTTTGTTAGGTGTGGTACTAGAAGCATATAAGATCAGTACACAGAAAAGGTGGATTGCAGATTTGGAGCCACGTCAAAGTTCCAAGAGGCATCATTGCTTCTTGCAAGTCAGATAGACTAGATTAGATTTCTTCATCCCATCCATGGAAAATCATCAAAGAATATTTATTGTGGGAAAGAGATACCAATTCATGAAGATCCAAAAAGCCACTAAACCAATCCTTTTCTGTTCACTCTCACTCTTCTTTATCTTAGCATGTCTCTCCATTCAACATCATCAAGCTTCATAATCTCTACCAGAAAATATTCTGTCAAATTGATACTTCAACTTAAGCTAAACAGATCCCATCTAGCCCCTCCTCCCCACCCCCCTCCCCAGCATGCCAACCCGAGAGAGAGATAGAGAGAGATCCCAAGAAACACCTATCCCTTAACTCCCTTATTAGTCTAACACTGTCCCAGGACCTAGGTCCAACTCAAGTTTGATAGAGTAAGAAAAGATCTCAATAATTGGATTAGATTGCTTATAGTGTACATAATGGAGATAAAAAACCTCCTACATACTAAATGCTCTAGCACTCAAAGAGCCAAGCTCATAGAAGATCTGAAAGATCAAAAAGCAGCCAAATTAGCAAGTTCAGAAAGGCCTGTAAAATGGTGGAACTTGGTAGGCCTTGAAAGTATCTGATGCAAAATCAACAGCATAAAATAACACCATAGATAGCATCAACATCTAGACAAAGTTAGTGTTAGATGAAGCAACATCCAATAAATCCAATTCTAACACCTTCTGGAGCCAAATTGACAATATCATGACATCAGCTAGAATATTTCACTCATCAATTTTGGCAATTTTTTTTGGGTTCTTAGAATGCATTAAAGAATTTAGTCAATTGCTAAATGCTTCAATTAAAAGCTCACAGATCTATGAATTTAAAGAGAAAAAAAAGGTAGGATTGCCTTTTTCCTTCTTTCTTTTTAGTGATCAGCCTTGCACCATAGTAACTGTATTCAGATCCTTAGAAAACTTAGACATGTTAGAATCTTTCAAAATAATGGAAAAGCATAAATCACATGGGTTGACAATGGTGTTCTTAAAAGATCATTATCTCTCATAAATTCCCAATCTGAAATTTTAAATTTATGTTCTGGTTTTATTTGCAATTCATAGCAAATCCCATGCAATTATCTTCCTAACCTTGATCATGACCTAGACCAATAACCCTATCCTTTCTCTTTATTTGTCAAAACTAATCTAACTCGGGTTAATGTCCAAGTAAATCATATTGCCATATTTACTTAACAACAATTGGCAGCAAAGCATGCCTAAATGATATCATGAATGTTTGTTTTGAAAAGCTATTATGAAGAACAGCTGCAAGAACATCACCTCTTGTAATCCTTATCTCCCCAAAAACCCTTAAAGGTCATGATTCCTTTTTGGCAAGCCATTAATTCTTTTTTTTTTTTTAACTCTGAAGTTCTGAATAAAACAAATCATGGCAGATCCAGCGTAATTATAACATTCTTCTTCTGATACTGTACTCAATTAAAACAATACACCTCTCATTCTTTTATGTTTCTCAATCTGCGACAAAAAGTTCTTCGCCCTCCTTTCCTTCCAACAAGTCATATTCAGAAGAAAACATCATGATCCGAAACCGTTCAAATTGCAACACAATAACATACCCATCACCCGAAACGAGGTACAGTTCCTAACACCTCAACATAATCCGTGCACCCAATCCCAAAAGCAAGAAGAAACAAAAAGGGGATCTTTTTCACTTCATCGGTAAATTGCGGTAGTTCTATGTGGTTACCCAGTATTTCCACCTCAAATTTCAGATGCAGCATACGAAATTATTCCATTTTTTAGACATCAAAAACGGTGTATAAAAGATCTAAGAGACATCAAACTTTGGAATAAAATTGAATCCAATTTCGGAAGGGTTAGAGAGGGATTGAGGGGATAAAATTTTGGGGAACGAGGACGATAGTTAAAAATAAGAACAGGAATAGGGATAAAGCGTACCTGCTGGATGATGCGGCGCTTGTTGTGGCCGGCGGCGAGGTCATCAAGGTTGACGATGCGCTTGATGTTGGCCTGCATGTCGCGGACCATCTTGAACTGGACATCAGCCTGCAGCAGCGCCCGCGAGATCTCGTTCAGGCACTCGCTCAGCACCTTCTCATCGATGATCGTCGCGTTGCTCATATGCTGCAACGCGCGGGAGATGCTCCCGCCCAGCTGCGCGAGAACCATCTTTGCCCACCGCTGGAAATGAAATTAGGGTGTTTATTTTTTTGCCGATCGGAGTTTTTTTCTTTTTTTTCCTTGTAGAATCCCGATCGGAGTTCCGAAGGACGATACCGAAGAGAGGGGACGGGAGGAACGGGGGAGCAGGAAGGGAGTTTCGGAGGCGGCTCTTCTTACACGCTACTGCCGGTCACGTGCGATCCGCGTGGATTATTAATATGATTAGCGTTTTCTTTTTTTTTTTTTTGTTGGTGAAAATACCGCTCTCATTTATTGCCGACTCAACGGTTGCCTACGCGAGCTTCATTTTCTTGCTAAACTAGCTTGCAACTCGACGCTGGGATCTAATGTTTAGAAAAAATATTTATTTATTAATTTAATAATATAAATTATAATATTTTAAAATAATTAAAATAATAAAAAATATATATTATACATATTTAGATTATAAGTTATTTATTTTTTCTAAATTAAATTTTTCAATTTTATTTTTTTTCAAACTTTATTTTTTTAAACAACAAGCATTATTTCTAGCTTAGAATTCTGTGCGATGCATCTCATATAATTATTTTTAATAATATTTTATAATTAAAAATTTAAATGATATAAAGGATATTATGGATGATATCAAATTTTTAAATAAAGATATAAAATCAAATTATTTAAATAATATTATAATAATCAAAAAAGATAGAAAAGCTTGCGGATCCTCCACCTACACATCATCTTTTTATATAATATTTATTTTAAATAATATTTTATTATTATTATTTCATCTCTTCTCTCTCCCCTACTTTTATTTTTTAAAATATTATTTTTTTATTTTTAAAATACTACTTTATTATTATTCAAAAATAATATTTTTATTATTATTTGAAAATAATATTTGTTAAATAATATTTATTAAAAATATATTATTTATTAATTTATTTATATCTATTTTATATTTTAAAAAATTAAAATAATAAAAAAATATATTCTATACATAA
>KE504995.1:305220-323414 GCA_000441515.1 Elaeis oleifera | reverse complement strand
AGTGCTAATTAATTTCAGATTAGATTTAAATTAATTAAACTTAATTAGGTTCAAAATTTTAAGTTAGATTTGATCCTAAATCCTAAACATTTTAGGATTGATAGCATTTCGAAATTATTTCAAATCAGCTTCGAATTGGATTCGAATTAATCCAATTTTAGATGAGATTCTTAGAGCCTATTTTCACTGAAACTCTCTCACCTTCATGACCGACCAGCATTTGGTATGGTACTGATTGTGGGCCGTCCCACATGGGTGTGGGCGTGGGTGCAAAGTGGGTGCCATATTAGGCGCCAATCCTTTCTCATATAGGAATTAGGGGTGGCAATCAGATCGGATTGGATCATAAATGGGTCAAGTTAAAAATTATCAATCCAAATCTGATCTGTTTATTAAATGGATCAAAAATTCAAATCTGAATTCGATCTGTTTATTAAGCAAGTAATTCGACTCGACCCGATCCGTTTAATCCATTTATTAAATAGGTCAAATTAGGTTAAACAGATTAAACAGATTAAACAGGTTAAACAGATCAGATTAAATGGGTCAGAAATAGGTTAAATAGGTTAAACAGATCTTAAATAGGTTAAACAGGTTAAACAGATTGGATTAAATGGATCAGAAATATGTTAAATAGGTTAAACAGATTAAATGGGCTATCTGACTTAATCCGATCTGAATATTAAACGGGTTAAATGGGTTAAATGGATTAGATATCTAAAATCTAAATCTAACCCACTTATTAAATGGATTAAATGGGTTGACCTATTTATGATCCAAACCTATTTAGTCTAAATCTAAACCTATTTATGGTGGGTCGAACATGGATCGGATTGGTGGGTTGGGTCATATTTTGCCAGTCCTAGTAGGAATCCTTCTTTGATAAGTTGTAGATTGATTTAAAGTTTGTTTGAATTAGAAGTCCTATTCTTATTGGATTATGAGAATCATCTATAAATAGAGAGGGTCTCTACCTATGGATGTATAGCAATCAAAGTATGAGAAAAAAAGAAAGAGAGAGAGGCATGAGGCAGTGTGGGTGTCCCATCCTTAGCATGTCTCCCTCCTTGCCGCCCGTCTTCTCCAAGCCGTGGGCCCTCCTTGGGCATCCTCCTTGCTGGTGTGAGACGTCACACCAGCACTTCTCTCTCTTGGTGGCCTTGCGAAGGTGCTTCAACTCGAAGTTTTATCTCGCTTTCCTGTGAAGCTTGGCGTGCGTGCGAAGTAGAAGGCAGGTTTCAATCTAGATTCTGAAGATTTGATCCTTATTCATTACAATCTGGGTAAAGATTTAATTTTATTTAGTTAGATATATAAAAAAATTTTAGATGCAATCCTGATTATCCATGAGAAATAGGCTTTCTTTCCCTTCAATTGGTATCATAGCCAGACTTTGATATATGGATGTATAACTAAATTTTTTTAGATTATTTATATATTGTATATAATTAAAATTTATATTAAATATTAAATTTAATTAAATATATTTAAATAAATTTATAATTTGATTTTGATTGGATTATATGAACCTAATCAATGGTTGATTAAGGTTGTTATAAGTTAGTTATAACAGAATTTTATTATTGCTGAATTTTATTGAAATAATAATCTGATTTAAAATTATTTAAATTAATTTTATAAATTTTAATATTATTATTTTATTATGAAGTTGGATTAATTTCAGATCTGAATTGAATCCATTTTGATAGATTTTTAGATCTGAATTCTAACAAAATTCTGTATTATATCAAAACAGATTTAACCAGAAAATTAATCCTTATGTGTTCATGTTTGCATCGAATTAATTTTCTATATGATACTAGATCTGAAATTGATATAATCAGTATAAGATGTATTTCAGATCTAATATGATATATATAATGCATCAAATCTAATTAGATTAGATAAAGAACATGATTAATAAAATCAAGGACATATTCATGATATAAATTATTTATCAAATTAAATATTGATGTAATTGCATATAAAATTAGATTTTAGATCTTAGTAGCCTAGTACTCAAATTAATGAGGTCACCAGACTGTCCGATCATAAGAGATCGAAAGAATTAACCTTCCTCTCTTATCCATTCGATGGATTCTCTTATGACATGTAGGGGTGTCATTGTGATCTAGTTTTATGCAGAAGAAAAGCGAACATATTGTTATAAATTATTTTGATCATAATATATTTAGATCCGATCTAAAGTGATTTATGATTCATTATAATAAGATAAATTCAGATATAAAATTATTTTAGAATTTGAAGAGCATGTTACATTAGATATAATCGATATTGATCTAAAAATTATCATGATGCATGTGATGTATGCATGAAGCTTAGATTATACCTATGCATCTTTAATTATTAAACATATTGTAAAAATTTATTTTCATCAGTTGAAACATATGGTATGCTTCACTTGAAATCTTTGTAGAATAGTTCTACAAACTAAAACACACATTTCATGCATTTAGTTTTGAATTAAGTTTGAATGATCTAGATTTGAGAATTGAAGATTATTAAGACACCATATAAATCGATGGGCTATGGGTCGGCATGAATCAGATCCTTCTAATGAGTTAAACCTAGGGTTAGAAACACACATGGACTTAGTAAAAAAATTGATTAAATCTAATCAAGAGTTAAATTAGATTAGATCAAAATTTTCTAGATCAACCTAAATAGTTGAAGTTTGATCAAGTCCGTATTTTTGACCTTAATAAATGGACCATGATCATGGCTCTGTGGTTGTGCCTGAATCTTCTGGTGGATCAAATCAAAATTAATTAACTAGTTGGTGTCTAAGGTAAGTTTGACAGATTCGATCAAGTGGTTATTAATTGGGAGCTACTCACCTAGATGCATCTACGATGAGTTAATGGCATATCCCTCTCACTATCTCACTTATCTGGCCAACATGATAGATTATATTTTGATTAGATCACTAGTCGAATCGTGCTAACCCATGCCATCAAGATAAATCAGTATGACTGATTTAGGTGTCTTTAGACCAGCTTATGTCTAATCCTCTACATGACTTGGTGAAGTCAATGAGAGGATTTACAGCTTGTGGGTCAACTTCTTTTCTTATTCTCAAATTAGTAAAATTAAATTCTCTAAATTATTAGATCCATAAAATGATACAGTTATGATGATAACTTCTTCATAGCCTCTCATTAAGGTACGTGATAATGAGTCCAATATTCTAAATAGGTATTGAACGTGCCACACACCTAATGTCTATTGTGTATTGAAATTATTATCCATCATATGACCATCATATTGTACCTTCAGATCAATGCTCAGGTTGGCCGAACCATATTCGGATCTGGATATCCGTTTATTGGATGTACTTAGTATTGCCATGTTAATGGTTGGACCAAATCAGGATTTTCAGTGAAGGTGCCACATGCCTGTTGAAGGGATGCCTGAGGTAAACCTAATTGTTAGAAGTTGTTTGGAGAAATAATTGATTATGAACCTACCCATGAATACACTAAGATTGGTTGAGCTACACTCGGACCTGAATGCAGTCTGATAGATTCTAATATCCGCTAAAAAATTAATATAATTCCTCGAATTGAAGGTAGAGGCTATCAGTTCGTATAAAATAGTGAGAGAAGTTTTAGACTAAAGTCTATATATTTGGAATTAAAGTAATTCATATACTAATAGGTTTTATTTTTTCTTTTAGCTATGGCCAACACACTATCCTTCCATTCGCTGTTGGACAGTGACAAGCTTATCGGATCCAACTTCGATAGCTGGTATCGAAAGTTGAAGATCGTCTTGGAGCATGATAGAATTCTATACATCCTTATGGATGAGGCACCTGAAGAACTTGCTGTCAATGCTCCTCGTACTATGAGAGATACTTACATGAAGTGGCTTAATGATCGTACGACTATGCGTTGTGTGATGAGGGCAGCTATGAACGACGAACTTAGTCATAAGTTCAAGGAGCGCAGTCAGAGCAGATCATTCAAATGCTAAATGAGTCCTTCGACACCTCTGAGGATGTGGAGAGATATAAAACCTCCTGCGCAGTGTTCAATGCCTGTATGCGAGAGGAGAATTCAGTCATCGATCATGTACTATACATGATTGAGTAGATTGAATGCCTAAGCAAACTTGACTTTCCATTGCATGAACAGTTAGACAAAGATGCTATCCTCAACTCGCTATCGAAATCCTATCTATCTTTTCTCAGTTATTACAGAATGATGAAGCTTGCAGTGAACTATCATGATTTGCTAGGGTTACTGCAGACTTTTGAGAAGAACTACCAGCTTCAGAAGGAGTCGGTGCATGTTGTGGGAGGTTCATCTGTAGGTCATCGATCTTCTAAAAAAGAAAAAAAGGAGTAGAAATTCCGTACCGTCGATCTTAAGCAGAGCAAAATATCGAAAGTCGACAAGAGCCAGACGGAATGCTTCTTTTACAAGAAGCTGGATCATTGGAATAAGAATTATCCTGCTTATATAGCCATCCTTGACCCAAACAGGCCTAAGAACAAGAGAAAAAAGCAAACAGTTGCTTCACAAGGTACTTATATGATAATTCTTTATAATTTCTCTGTTTGTGATACTACTATCTGGATACTGGATACTGAAAGTTTGATTAATATATGCAATTCATTGCAGAGACTGTAAGTAAGTAGAAAGTTTCGAGAGGACGAGCGGTTCCTGAATGTTGGAGATGGAAGCTTTGTTCGAATTTTTGCTTTGAAATTTTATAACTTATCTTCAAGTCTAATAGTGTCATGTTAGATAATTGTCATTATTGTCCCTCATTTTTTATGAATGTCATCTCTGTAGGCCTTTTGGCCAAACTTAATTTAAGTTTATAATAAAGGATGATTTTTATGATATCATTATGAATGATACTACAATTATATGTGGACAATTAAGATATGACATATACATAATATCACGATCTGTTGGTGTAATGTACACATCTAGTAATTATCCTAAAATAGATAATATCAGTGAATCTTATCTTTAGCATTGTAAATTTGGTTATATGAATAAGAATAGGATTGACAGGTTAATCAAGGAGCGTATCCTTAAAATAGATGATTGTGAATCATTACTAACCTACAAATTCTGTCTACTTAATAAGATGACTAAGTCACTTTTTAAGAAAAAGGTGAAAGAGCCAACGATGTCCTAGGTCTAATACATACTAATATATGTGGATCTATAAACATAAGTGCCAGAGGAGGATACTACTACTTCATTATGTTTATAGATGATCTATCGAGGTATGGGTATGTCTATCTTATGAAGCATAAATCAGAATTATTTGAAATGTTCAAATGATTTCGTACTGAAGTAGAAAAACAGACTGAAAAGAGTATTAATATCTTTTGGTCAGATCGAGGAGGTGAATACCTCATTAGTGACTTCCTGATATATCTAGAAGAGAATGGAATTCTCTCACAGTGGATCTCTCTTGAAACATCATAATATAACAGGATGTTTGAAAGAAGAAATCGAACCTTGTTAGACATGATCCGATCTATGATGGACTTTACGAGTTTGCCAATCTTCTTCTGGAGATATGCTTTAGAAACTACCTACTATATTCTGAATAAGGTGCCAAGCAAATTTATTGATAAAACTCCATATGAGATATAGACTAGATGTAAGCCGGTGCTCTCACACCTTAGGGTTTGGGGGTGTCCAGTTTATGTCAAGCATTTAAAGATAGATAAGCTAGGACCTAAGTCCGATAAATACTTGTTCGGAGGGTACCCAAAAGAACTAAAGGATACTACTTCTACCTCACTGAAGAGCAAAAGATGTTTGTCAGCAACAGAATAATCTTTTTGAAAAAGGAGTTCCTTAGAGAAGAAGCTAATGTCTATAAAATTGAACTTGATAAAGTTCGAGAGGTGGAAGGACCGACGCACACATAATTGAATTTGACTAGATAATTGAATCCGGAGCCAGTAGAGGCACCATTGAGAAGATTCAATAGAGTATCACGTCAGTCGGGTAGATACTATGGTTTCTTAGTCTGGAACGATGACCCCATGGAACTAGATGTGAACAATGAGGATCCGATTACCTATATGGAAGCCATGCAAAGGTCCAACTCTCAAAAGTGGCTTAAGGCTATGAAGTCCGAGATGGAGTCCATGGAGATCAATAGTGTATGGATACTAGTTGAACCGTTCGAAGGGATAAAACTCATAGGGTGCAAGTAGATTTCAAAGAAAAGAGGAGCGGATGGAAAGGTAGAGACCTATAAAGTCCGTCTAGTTGCCAAAGATTACCGTAAGCATTATGGTATTGACTATGATGAAACGTTCTCCAGATTATGCTTGCTATTGCTGCACACTTAGATTATGAGATCTGACAAATAGATATCAAAACTGCTTTCCTTAACGGAGAGCTAGAAGAAGAGGTGTATATAATACAGTCTGAAGAGTTCACATCCACAGACGACTAAGGTGTGCAAGCAGCATAGGTCTATTTATAGATTTAAACAGGTGTCTAAGAGTTAGAACATATATTTTGATAAGGTAATCAGAATGTATGGCTTTGTTTGGAATAGAGAAGAGCCTTGTGTCTACAAATGGGCTACCGATTCTATAATCATTTTCTTGTACTGTATGTAGATGATATACTATTAATAGAAATGACATCCTAATTTTACAGAGTGTGAAGTTCTGATTATCGTCACAGTTCTCCATGAAGGACTTGGGAGAAGCATCCTACATCTTAGGGATGAAGATCTATAGGGATCGATCTAGAAGGTTACTGGGACTGTCCCAAACTACGTACATTGATACCATATTGAAGCGGTTCAACATGAAAAATTTCAAGAAAGACTATCTTCCGATAGGTCATGAAATTATTCTCTTCAAGAAGGATTGTTTGACAACTCCTTAGGAGAGAGAGCATATGAGTAAAATACCATATGCTTCGACAGTGGAATATATCATGTACACCATGATATGTACGAGACCGGATATGTCCTACTTACTAGGAGTAGTAAGTAGGTACCAGTCTGATCAGAGAAAAACTATTGGAAGATTGTGAAGACAACCCTTAAGTATTTCAGAAATACTAAAGACCAGTGATTTATGTATAGAGACATTGATCTGAAACTTATGAGATATACTGATTTCAATTTTCAGTCAGATTATGATAATAGCAGAACATGTCAGGCTACATTTTAACCTTGAATGGAGGAGCTGTTTGTTGGAAGAGTTTCAAGCAACATACAGTGACCGCTTCTGTATGTGAAGTGAAATACATTGCTGCATTGGATGCTGCAAAGGAGGTGGTGTGGTTGTAAAAATTCATCATCGAGCTAGAAGTTACACTTTCTTTGGATAGGCCCATCTTGCTGTATTGTGACAGCTCTAGTGCTATAGTTCAGACGAAAGAACCAAAGTCATACGAGCGCACCAAGAATATTCTGCGCCGCTATCATCTGGCACGAGAGATCGTGGACTGAGATGACATCGAGCTCCAGAAGATCGATGAAAAGGAGAACCTTGTCGATCCCTTTACTAAAGCTCTCGAGATCAAAGAGTTCGATGACTTCAAATGAAAGATGGATACAAGATACTGTCCTGATTGACTTTAGTTTAAATGGAAGTTGTTAAAAATTATATCCTAAAATCAATCGTATGACGATTGAGTTTTTTTATATATGAATTATTCATTGATAATAAAATTATTTTGACATTATTTATCACAAAGTTGCATCTTTCTTGTAGAACTCTTGCATTGTGATGAAGTCCTCAGAACTATATTAGTAAGTGATAAAAAGAGAATTTATCGTATAGTTCTTAAACATATTCGTAGTCAAATGATACATCATTACAGGATGATGATGTTTATCAAGTGGAGGTTGTTGTGTGCCATATGGGTTGGTTATCCTCTTAACCAAAGAGTATGGTGATATTGGTATGGCATACAGATGAGATATAGGAGTATATTGTCATTGAACAGGTGACTCACCTACTGCGAATTCTGCTGTCAAGAGCTGTTTGCGAAGCGTATTGGGCATAAGTGTCCCTCAGACCTGAGATCACCATAGTGACTTACAAGCAACTCATTATGCTTTGGTGCCGGACTATCTAGATTTCTAATGCAGTGACGGAAGACTATTGGATATAGTCAAGTACTTACGAAGTTTATGTGTGGATCAAGATGGGATTGATTTCTTCGGATTATAGAAGCTGATGTATCATTGTATTTTAATTTAGTAAAGTTTTGGCCAAGGTAATCCATGAAATAGACTTGAAAGGTTGAAATATAATGGGGATGGAACACTTAGGGTTGATAGTTAATCCTTGGTCATCCCAGAGCATTCAAGATCAAAGGGATGAATTATGCGGTAACCATATGCATAGATTCTGAAATATTTTTTTACGATTATTCGACCTATCCAGATATCGAAAACTATTGCTAGATAGTATCTTCGATTAGTGTAGGAAACGGTTCCTTGTATTATCGGCTTAGTGTTCGAACCTATGAAGTCATGCACACAAGTCAGACGACGTAGAAAAGTATTAGTCTATATTTATATGTCCAATTTGGAAGTACTTGATTGAATATATATATCAACTTGATTGAGAATTAAGTTATGGATCAAATGGGATTGAAGAGTTGACTATATCTAGCTAGTACTACACATGAGATTCAGGTTCAATCTCAGGGATGAACAATTTTTGATCTATGATTCAAAAAGTCAATGAGAGATTGGATTAAAGTACTAATTAATGTTAGATTAGATCTGAATTAATTAGACTTAATTAGGTTCAAAATTTCAAGTTAGACTTGATCCTAAATCCTAAACAGTTTAGGATTGACAGTCTTTCGAAATTATTTCAAATCAGCTTCGAATTGGATTTGAATTGATCTAATTTTTTATGAGATCTTTAGAATTCATTTTTACTGAGACTCTCTCACCTTCATAGCCGACCAACACCTGATGTGGTGCTGGTTGTGGGCTGTCCCACATGGGTGTGGATGTGGGTGCAAAGTGGGTGCCATATTAGGCGCCAATCCTTTCTCATGTAGGAATCCTTCTTTAATAAATTATGGACTGATTTAAAGCTTGTTTGAATTAGGAGTCTTATTCTTATTGGGTTATGAGAATCATCTATAAATAGAGAGGGTCTCTACTTATGGATGTATAGCAATCAAAGTGTGAGAAAGAGAGAAAGATAGAGAGAGAGAGGCATAAAGTAGTGTGGGCATCCCATCCTTGGCATGTCTCCCCCCTTGCCGCCCCTCTTCTCCAAGCCATGGGTCCTCTTTGGGCATCCCCTTGTTGGTGTGAGGCATCACACCGGTATCTCTTTTTTCTCTTTTGATGGTCTTACGAAGGTGCTTCAACTCGAAGCTTTATCCTGCTTTCCTACGAAGCTTGGCGTGCGTGCGAAGTAAAGGGCTTGCAGATCTAGACCTATGCAAAGGTTTGAATTCAGATTCTGAATATTTGATCTCTATTCCGCTGTAATTCAAATAAAGATTTGACCTTTATTTAGTTAGATATATAGAAAATTTTTAGATGCAATCCTAATTATCCACAAGAAACAGACTTTCTTTCCCTTCACATACGAAAATTAAGTTTTTTTCAGAGGGCAATCATTAAAAAATAGAAGAGGTGTTTTCTAAAAGATTATATATGGAACATGCATATGGACACCTAGCTTCTAAGGGCAATTTAGATAAAAAAAATATAAGAAATTTTTTACAAAATTATATTTATGCATCAACAACTATATGGTATCTACATAAAATATTAGAGGAGATGCAGTCTTATAGTCTTCCTCAACAAACGGCTGTATGATACATAAAGTTGCACATTTATGAGATCACCCATCATCATCTTGGATAAATGGGAGAAGCATAGCCATGTGTCCCTTCCTTCCATGATGAAACCCTAGCCTCTACACCATCTTCATCATTTCTTTCCTTTTCTCCCTCCTCTATGATCAATCCTGTGCTAGCACCTTTGATCCATTATCCTAGCTTTGATGACCTATAAATCTCACCCTCCATGCCATCTTCCCTATTTTTTCTCTCCACCCCCTTCTTCTCCATGATCAATCTCATGTCATATCTCCAAGCAATCCCTCCTTCGGTTACCATAAATTTTTACTCCCTTTCTCCATAGCTTTTCCTTCTTTCCCCTCCCTCTACATGCTCGATCCATGTGAGCACCCATCCTCCAATTTTGATGACCTCCAAATGCCATTTTTATACCCTCTTCCTATTTCTTCCTTCTCTCTCCCTCTATATGTCCGATCCTATGTTAATACCTCTTATCAACTACTCCTTCGATTCCAATGAGCCAATGCTATCTTTCTTGTAACTCTTCCTTCTTCCCCTCCCTCTCTTTCTCGATCTTGCACTAGAACCTATCTTTCTTCTTCCACTTCTTAGTTTCTTCCTTCAACCTCTGCATTCTCTTCTCTCTCTTGTAGCTTCCTCCACCATACCTTATGCCTCCATTTTCCTCCCTTTTAGTCCGCTTAGAGCTCCCCCCATGCTCTCCACTCCCATGCTCCTCTACATCTCTCTCTTCTCGATCACCTCATCCTTCGCCAATAATGAAAAGAGGATGTTTGGCTTTCTTTAATAGCAATCTCTTATCCTAGTGCCTCTCTCTACGAGCCATTATAATAGAATAGCTAGTACCCCAACTGGCAGCGGGACAAAGCCACCATCTGAGCTAATTTCGATATTTTCTCTTCCAATTTCAGCTACCTTTATTATTTTATTCACTAAATTTTTCATGGTTCTTGAATAATCATATTTCTAATTTTCATCCTCTACAGCATTTTTTTATTATTTTAAGGGAAAAATGAACCAAAATATCTCTCTCTAAAGAAAGAGAAAAAAATAAATTTATAGTATTTCATATATCTTTCATGTCATTCTTTTTTTCTATCCATTTCTTTCTGAGAAGAAATGCATGAAAAAAGCAAATGCCCACCTCTTAAGAGATAAAAAAAATGTATAATTTTTCTATCCTCTGTAATGTTTCTTATTTCTTTTTCAAGTGAAAAAATGCATGAAAGAAAAACTCCAATGTATGCCTTTCACCTAAAGAGAGAAGGAAAAAATAAACATTTCATCTATTTTTGATACCACTCTCTTTTTACTAAGAATTTTTTCGAGAAGAAATGCATGAAAAAAAAATGCTTGCCACTGAAAGAAAAAGAAAGAGATATATATTTTTCCTCATATTTTCATCTGTATCTATGTTTCTTTCCACTGTTAATTTCTCTTACCACTCAACATTTTTTCCTTCGCTATTCTCCACTATTTTATTTAAAAATAAATTCAACATATTTTTTTGAAAAAAGATTGTGATATTCAATGTCATTGTCCCTAACATGAATAGTAGTCTAAATCCATCTATAAACAAATATTGGCATTTAGCCTGAATGTCTTACGTCAAGCAATGAATGGTATATTCTATCTCCTTATTTTTCTATATTGTGGGATGCGAAAGGTAACCCTTAGGAGCAACACCCCACATACACTCAATCTCTTTTGGAGTGGAGGAAAAAAGAGTTGGGACTTACATTATAGGTTTAGAAGTAAAGAGCACGATAGCATGTCCATCTTAAGAGGAAGAAATATCTACAGATCCTGACTAATACGGTACACATCCACCAACCCTAGTTATGTAACTACAATCAGGTTAATAACCTTAAACAGAGATAAAATATATAACCCTATTAGTGAGTTATTAACCTCTATCTCTCTCCCCATATCGAAGATGGTAAATTTAAGCCATCTGTATTATATAAGATAAGTCCAAGCCTTTGAGATTTGTAGCCCTCTCTCATCCCATATAGACATATTTTATATAGGCATGGTGATTTATGCATCTAGTTGTACGGTCATTTATAAGCATTCACTCACCGTGACATCCATGATCCTCCCTTCTCATCCATATCCCATATGAGCCTTATTAATGAGCCCATGGCCGACACATATAAAAGAAATAAAGAGAAAAAAAATTTGATGATGGCCCCACACTATGCCATCCTCTGCTCTTCTCGCATCTACCCCTGTTCCTCTCCGATGAACCCACATCTTGATGCTTGAACTCAAAGATAAAGTGAAGTAGCACAAGTGCAATATATAAACACTCGATACTCTAGAGAATCCACTATCTTAGACATGAGCACATTCACCACCACAGTAGAATCCACCCAACACAATAGCTTCACATAATGATCAACTCACTTTCTAACAAGTAATATAACTCCACATTTATGTATGTGATAAGTCCCTATACCTCTCAGACTCTGTAACTACTTTCTTAATTAATTACCCCCACTTCCATCAACCCATCATAAAATCAAAAAAGACTTCTATGCATGCATGAAAGTAATACTACTTTTAAAACAAAGAAAGATGGGCATGCATACTATGGTGTCATTCTCGCTCAGTTGGAAAGAACTTATCCTCAAGTTTGGTTTGCACGTCACCTTCATAATATCGTAAAAAAATCTGCAATATTAAAAGTCAATGAAATATTGTAGTCATTGAACAACTCGATCTTGTAGGTATTCTTTTCAATTTTCTTGAGCACCTTGAATAGCCCATCTGCCCTCGATTTAAGCTTGCCATGCCAGCCTGGTGGAAAATACTCTTTGTGATGATGCAGCCACACTAAATCTCTTTCCTTGAAAGTTGTCGTTTACGATGTTTGTTGGCTGCCTTTTGATACTTCTCATTGTACTGGATGATATGAGCTCGAACTTGCTTATGGAGTTGCTTAATGTGCTTGGCTTATTCATCAACATCATTGCTAAAAAGATGAGTAATAAGGAGGGAAAAAAGATGAAGCGGGCTAATAGGATTGCGACCATGACTACTTGAAACGAATTTGCACCAGTTGTTTGACTAGATGATCGATTGTAACAAATTCGGCTTGCAGCAGGACTAAATCCCATTGTTGAATATTCTTTTCCACGAAACTCCATAGAAGATTGTCCTAGTTTTGGTTGACGGCTTCTGTTTGGCCATCGATTTAAGGGTGATGGGAAGAACTAAATTGGAGGGTAGTGCCCAACTTCCTCCATAAAGTACGTCAAAAATGACTGATGAACTTTAGATCTCGATCGAAAATGATCATCTTTGGGATGCCATGATGTTTAATTATCTCCTAAAAATAGAGGCCGATGATATGAGTAGCATCCATCATCTTCATGCATTAAAAAATACATCATTTTAGAAAATCGATCAACGATCACCATGATAGAGTTCTTATTCTGTTAAGTCAGTGGTAGATCCAAAACAAAGTCAAGACTCACATCCTCCTATGGTGCATTTGAAACATGCAATGGAGTATTGAGATCGGTATTTGAACATGGCTCTTAGCAATATGACAACTTCTGTATCTTGCAATATAGTTAGAAATTTTTTTATATAGATGTGGCCCATAAAAGTACTCTTGTAACGTAACTATTATCTTGTCCATACTGAAGTGGCCACTAAGTCCCCCCTTATTAGCTTTCTTAATAGTAAAATGATGTAGAAAATATTGAGGAATACATAGAAGGTTGTCTTTGAAAAGATAGCCATCATGAAGAATAAAGTTGTTGTAAGGCCCACTTGAACATTTTTTCCATAACTTGTCAAAGTATAAATCATCCTCATAGAGCTCCTTGAGCATCTCAAAATCCAATACTTGCACCTGCATGGTTAAAAGCAAAGAATAACTTTGGCTTAAAGCATCCACCACCTTGTTTTGCTTGCCCCCCTTATGTTTAATATGAAAAGTATAAGCTTGTAAAAACTCCACCCACTTAGTATGCCTCCAATTGAGTTTATGTTGGCCTTGAATATGCTTCAAGGCCTCATGATCGGAAAAAAAGCACAAATTTCTTAAAAATAAGATCATGACGTCAATGCTCCAAAGCTCGAACAATAGCATGAAACTTCTTATCATAAGTAGAATATTTTCGTCGAGAATCATTTAAGTTTTTCACTAAAGAAGATAAAGGGTTTACCTCATTGGTGAAGCACCATACTGATTCCTACATTTGAAACATCACACTACACCTCAAACACTTTATTGAAGTCGAAGAGAGTGAGAAGAGGAGCTTCCATCATTTTATTTTGAGAAACTCAAAGCTCTTTCTTGAATCATCCATCCATTTAAAGAATCTCCTATCAAGCAATCATTGATAGGGACAATGATGGTGCTAAAATCTTCGATAAAGTGCCAGTAAAAGAAGTGAGACCATGAAAAGTTCGAATGTTATATAGTAAAATAGGTTCAAACTACGTAGCAATGGCCTCAACCTTCACCGGATCCATCTTGATACCTTCGATCGAGACAACATAGCCCAAAAGACCAGGCTAGTTGTCGCAAGGTTGTATTTCTTTAAGTTGGCGTATAGCTTTTGCTCCCATAGAACTTGAAATACTTGCCGAAGATGCATCATATGATCTTCAATACTTATACTATAAATCAAAATATCATCAAAATAACTAACAAAAAATTTGCCAATAAAGGTTTGAATACATAGTTCATAAACTACATAACATACTCGGAGCATTTGAGAGGTCGAATGGCATGACCTATCAACTCATAGAGACCATCATGTGTCTTGTACATTGCCTTCCATTCATTGCTAGGGCACATACGAATTTAATGGTAGCCACTCCTTAGGTCAACTTTAGAGATGACCAAGGCACCATGAAGTTGGTTAAGAAGATCATTGAGGCACGGAATAGAAAAGTGATACTTGATAGTGATTGTGTTAATCACTCTATACTATCCACATATGTGCACCAAGAGCCATCTTTCTTGGGCATAAGTAGCATCGACACTACACATGGGCTCATACTTTCCCACACCAAATCCTTGTGAATGAACTCTTCAACTTATTGTAGCTCTTTGTTCTCCTTTAGACTCATCTGATAGGTCACTTTATTAGGGATAGCAGCGTTCAACACAAGATCGACACAATGTTGGATCTCTTGTATAGGTAGAAGATCGGGTGGAATCTCTTCCAGAATCACATCTTCAAACTCATGAATAAGGGATATGATAATAGAAGGTATTTAATTCTTTATTTTATTTCCTTCACTAGAAGTAAAGTATAGGAATCATTAGACACTGTCAACTCCTTAAGAAACAAGGACTTAGCATATAAGCTTTTATCTTCTCCTGCAGAAGGTTTGGACAAATACTCAGATTTGGAAGGACCTATTGTCACCTTAACTCCATCCTTGGTAAAGGATAATTGTTTTTAAAGCTATCATGCATGACCTTTCTATCATACTGCCAATGATGTCCAAGAGGCACATGACATGCATCCATCAGGATGACATCACATCGCACCTCATCCTTATAGCTTTTATCAATAGAAAAGCCAATAAAGTACCTTTCTCCACTTTCATATCATTTCTCTTTTTAAGCCAAGAGAGCTTGTACAGTTGGGGATATTTCTCCACCTGAAGTTGTGACTTCACCATGGTAGTAGAGACTATATTTTCACAACTACCCCCATCTATAATAACATTACATATCTTGCCGTAAGAAGTGCACCATGTAAGAAAAATATTATTGCAAAGTCAATCATCATTCTCAACGGGTGTAGCTTTTAAAGCTTGTTGAACAATAAGAGCCTCGCCCTTATCACCATAGGTGACTTCATCTTACTCTCCCACCTCTTTATCATACACAGACGAAGTGGTTTCGAGACCTTTCTCTTTATCACGTGTCTCCTCCAAGAGAGTAACAACTTTGCTATTAGGCATTCAAAGGCAATGCTCCGAGGCCTTGACATTTATAGCATCACCACGGTTTGGACTTGAAAGAACTCGGATGATTAAAAGTAACAATCACATCTTGTTTTGGATAAGACTTTCAAGATGTGACCTTAGAAGCTTAAGAAGCACTCTCCAATTAGAAATGTCCTCATGGCTTATGAATCAAGTACCACTTGCACTCGATGGTCGACATGCCTCCTTCATCTTGAATTGCCTTTCCACCTTAATTGCAAGCTTCTAAAGATCATTGTATGTCCAATAAGGTTGAAGGTCAACAATGTCAAAAATCTCATGTCGAAGCCTGCCAAGGTAGTGAGTGATGGTTTGCTTCTCCGGTTGGATAATGCCACACTACATCATAAAGTGATCAAACTCCTTTGAGTACTCCTCAACAGAGTGATTCTCTTGCTTCAAGTAGTTAAACTTGAGAAAGAATCTGATTCTCTTGCTTCGAGTAGTTAAACTTGAGAAAAGAATCTTACATATAGCGCTTTGGTAAGAAGTTCTTGAGCTCTTTCTTTATTTTCTCTCAAGATTAGATTTTAGATTTTCCTTCACCAGCTTGTCGTGCTTTAAGTTAGTCCCACCAAATAGATGCATGCTTCTTGAGCTTGGTTGCCATAAGCTTTACTTTGTAGTGTTCAAGATACATCTTCATATTCAAAGATTCACTCCATCGTGTGAAGCCAATCAATAAACTCATTGGGTTGGATCCTTCCTTTGAACTTGGGGATGTTGACTTTGATGCCGATGTTCCGATGGAACTCGTGGTTCCTCTGAGGTTGCCAATGTAAAGAATCCTCCTCACTAGGTACTCATTTATGAGCATCGTGAAAAGGGTTGATAGCCTCCTTGTCTTCATTAGGTAATTCATGCTCCGAACCATGATGAGAATTGTCATGTGCCAAAGCTTCAAAGTGAGCAAGTTGCTTCTCAAGAAGTCACACTTGTCTCCATGAATCATCCATCTCAACATCCCACAAGTCATGCTCATGCACCAGAGGATCCTCCATACATGGACTACACCCATAATTATTGGCCATCTCGAACTAGGGGTTCTGCTACAAAACTGATGCCAGAACTTGGAGATGGAGCGAAGTAGCATAAGTGCAATATATAAACACTCGGCCCACTATAAAGTCCACTATCCTAGATACGAGCATACTCGCTGCCGCACTGGAATCTACCAATGCAACATCCGAGCAGTACCTTCTCTCACTCTGAATCCATTAAGAAAAGAGCTAGGCTCGTACAAGAAGAACTCCTTTCCAAGTGAAAGTTGAGAAAACTCTTAAAATGAACTGTCTTCATTGACATAAGAATGGGTACATATATTTTCATGCATTTACTTTTCCAAAACTATCCAATATCCAAAATCCATAAAAAGTCTAGAAACCTATGTACTTCATATAATGATCAACCCACTTTTCAATAAGTAGTACAACTCCACATTTATACATGTGACAAGTTTCTATGCCTCCGAGACTCTGCAACTACTCTCTTAATTAATTATCCCAACTTCTATCAACCCATCATAAAATCAAAAAGATTTCTTGGATGCATGAAGGTAACATTACTTTTAAACAAAAAAAGTTGTGCATACACATTATGGTGCCACATCTCCTTTGAAACCTGTCAACAAAGGGATCACTGATATGTGTATCTATAAAAAGGATTAGTCTTTGATGTTGGCCCACTGCCATAGCAATCTTTGCTTTGCCCAAACATAGCCTACCACCACACCATCCTATGCTTAGCACACCCTTCATCTGCCAAGAAAAGGGACAGCTTGTAGATGTCTCACTTGCTATATAAGAAAAATTATTTAATGTTATCTCCATATCCATCCAATGTAGACTTCACATTATTTTTTAACATTACTAATGCTTTTCTTTTTACTCTTTTTTTATCATGCTGAGCTACCGCCACATCATCATGTCCACTATACCAAACTTCTACATGATAGCAACTTTGGCACCAGCATCATTACACACATGTCAATGAAAACAATAGATAAGAATATAGGAAGAGACTATATGACAGAAGGGACCAACTAGAAAATACAGTCCTTCACTTATCAAACACTTATCATGTGCAGAATCCCTCTGTATTATCCTTTAGTGTATAGGATAGATTATTATATTTTAAATTTTAACAAAATTATCTAAATAAAAATGATAATAAATATTATAAAAAATGGCATAAACCTTGGATCTTCTAGTTATAAGTAACAACTAGCATATATCCCGCATAATGCAGGATACTTTTTGGTATTATCTAAAAAAATATACCTTCTATAAGATATTATTTTATCATTAATTATATATTTTATTTTAAAATAATATATATTTATTCATATTTATTTAAATATAATTTATTTATTAAAAATCTTTTAATAGTTTTAATAAATCTATC
>KE504995.1:288482-305200 GCA_000441515.1 Elaeis oleifera | reverse complement strand
AAAAATCTTTTTAATAGTTTTTAATAAAATCTATCTTTATTAATATATTATTAAAAATTAGCAATCTTTATTACTAAAATATATTATTTTATTAAAATACTATTCATATTATTAGTATTATTAACATTATTGATTTTACTATTTTATAAAAAATTATTACTTCAATAAAATATCAAATATAACCCTCAAGGTCTACCATCTACATATCCTTTTTTGAAGTCATCCAACCTAATAATATAAATTGTCAAACCTCAAAAGAATTATATTTTCATCCCATACTACTTTGTGAAGTAAGTAGTTTCCCTTGATAGGCATGTGAGGAGCATGTTTTGTTGCTTTCACATAAATTATTTGAACACATGGCTTAATAACACAATACATTTTATTGGATTTTTCAAAATTACCTATATACCCTTACTGGTATGAATAAAAGTAACGTATGGGAGTAGAATTGTATAAGATACCATAATGTTATTTTTGGATTATATGACTATTATGTTGTGCTTTGAAATGCATTTGATTAATGCATGATGCGAAGACTCTATGAAATGCCCTTCCTTTACTCCTTAATTACAAAATACCTACCACTTTATGAAATGCCATAACATTATTTTAGGGTTATATACATATTATGGTATACTTTGAAATACCCTCTAATTAACGCATGATAGGATAGCATTCCGTATAAGAAGCATTCAATGTAGGATTAAATGCTATTTATGTAGCGGATGGAGGCTCTGTATTGCCAATGCAAAGCCTCCATTCTAATATATACTCGTACGTAAGTGTGTGTGTATATACATATATTAGATGAGATGCGAGAAGGATAGAAGAAAACTTAGGCCAGGAATGTGAGTCTTGGCAATATAGTAAAATAGATGCATATACTTTCTTAATTCTTATCTTAAATTTTAAATTTATCTTAGATCTTAGATACTATAAAATCATAAAAAATTTCTATCACAATCACCAATTGCGAGTTTATTGGTCGATAAAATGTCATGGCCATTCATCCTAAATGTTAGACATCAAAATCATGGACTATTTTTCTATTGTGGTTCATCTAATGATATAGCACCTCACTCTCACTATGCTCTTCCGCTACCTAATGGCCACAAGCATTATCAAAAGCATGAACTCTACTGGCTTGTGGTAGGGTTCATCCTCGAGCACCATCTTGGAGGATTTTATCACCATATAACTTTGATTTAGTTTTGTTTCATTTTTTTATGAGAAATTTCTTCAATTCCAATCTTCATATAGTCTTCCAATCTGAAGAGATGTAGAAAAAAAAATCAAGAGTCTAATCTCTCTTCCTCCTCCCTCATTTCCCTATCATGAGTTTGCTCGAATAAGAGTACTCATATTGACTATATGAACTCTTTCTATTCCCTCTATTATATTGTAGAAAGATTGATAAATTTGTTGGTGGAAATTGACCACAAACCCAAGAAGCTTTAATAATTATATTCAAAATTAAATAAAATTCTCTTAAATATTTTAAAATGTAAAAATTATAAAAATAAGTGGACATGCTTGGATTAGAGTGTTGGGATAATCGGATCTGCTCCCTCCGATTCAAGATCGGCTTTCGATTTCGCATCGGCGATAGAGTATGATAGCATTCCCAAAAGGAGGAGGCTCGGAAGGGAAGAAACTTCCATGATTCAGTTATCATAAGCTGAGGTTTTAACACCTTCACCGGTCATTTATTTTTTTTTAAGTTTGCAGGTTATGGCCGAAGTAGAGTCATCATGATCGACTGACCATTATGATCGAACTAGCATCATAATGACCGACTGACCATCATGAACAAAACAGCATCTTCATGATCGAACCAGCATCATAATGACTGACTGACCGTCATGGCCGACTGACCATCATGATCGAAGTAATATCTTTATGATCGAACCAGCATCACAATGGCCAACTGACCACCATGGCTGACTGACATGGTCGATTGCCATGGCCAACTGCCATGATCGACTGACATGACCGACTGCCTAATTTACAACCATGATACCATAATCATGAGCAACGACTCCATACCACGACTGTTAATGGGCATAAACTGTCCACTAACTCCATAATTATGACCTGATAATAGGGATTAACTATCCTTTAGTGCCATAAAAAGCGAGACTCCATGTGTTTAGCGGTTACATCCGAATTGTCTATAAAAAAAGATAACAGAACAACAATGGTAAGAGACATCTAGGCTAAAATTCTCTTGAATTTTATACTAAATATTTTGTTCACCACTCTCCACTGACTTAGACATTGGAAGATCTCTGTCAGATACAATTTTGATCAGTAGACTTATTTTACATGTTGCTCTTCACTGGAATCAAACGCACTCGGAGATTGGCCCAACAGATTGGCATGCTAGGTAGGAGGAGAAAATCTAATCATTATAGTGAAAATGGGAGCCCAAAATATTTTCATCAGCTCCACTCGATAATCTTTCCGTCGGAAAGATCTTCCACCTCTACTGACAGAGCCTAGATCCTTACATCCGATCATTATTGTAGACACTTAGCAATTTGCTGCATTAGTGCAGTAGGAAAAGATACTGACGGAGGCAGTTCATAGCCTCTGGCAAATACGGCCAATAATTGATGGTGGCACAACCTCGACGATAGTCTCATTGACAAGATGGGCTATACTACTCAGTCCATCACTCTCAATGCGTCGATCGCTATCTATTTTTCTCCATAAAGCTGATAAGGGAAATGAAGATGTTCTTTTTTCTTTATCCAATGAAAGTTCTACTCCTGAGTGCTCTCTCCGAAAGAATTCCCAACATATGGATAACTACGAGTGAAAGCTCTAAAAGCTAGATCACCAAATTAAAAGGCTACAAAATGACTAAGCAATGAGACTTTAGGAGGCAGACGATTCAAAAAACTTTTTCAAATGATGAATCGATCGTGATCTATGATTTGGAAAGCTTCTCCAAACGATGAACCGATAGTGATCTACGATTCGAAAAGCTTCTCCAAATGATGAATCAATCATGATCTATGATTCAGAAAGCTCTTCCCAAATGACGACTATGTTTCTCTATAACGAAATGATCTACAATAATATTCTGATAGAACAATGCAATATATAATAATATTCCTCTATGATGGAACAACTGTTCCTCGAATATGGAATATTGATAATTTATAAATATCTTCAATTATTTAGTCGACTTTTATTCGATTGACTAAGGGATCCATATCCAAAAAAAAATAATGAGTCAATAGCTCATCCAACGACTATGCAATTTGATGACAAATATGAGCTCCGACTTAAGCTTCGAGAGGCCAAAATAGAAAAATATCGATCTCCAGATCGAGATGAGTCCTAAAAGGATCAAAATATCGATTTGACTACAATTGGATGGAAGAATATATTGATTCGACTACAGTCGGATGAAAGAATATACCGACTTAACTGTGATCGAACAGAATAGTATGCCGACTCGACTATGGTCGGACAGAAGAATATGTCGACTTGATTATGATCAGACGAAATAGTATGCCGACTCGATTATGATCGGATAGAATAATATGCTAATTTGACTACGATCGGACGGAACAATATACCGACTTGACTATGGTCAGATGGAACAATATGCTGACTCGACTATGATCAGATGGAACAATATGTCGACTCAACTATGGTTGAATGGAATAATATGCCGACTTCAGTTGACAGTCGAAATGATTGCAGAATCGGAGCTCGAAATCATGATAGAAGATATGCTAACTCCTATCGTCCAACATGTTAAGTCATTTTGGACTTGAGAGTGGGAGGCAACTATTGGGATAATTGGATCTACTCCCCCCCCGATTTAAGATCGGCTTCCAATATCACGTGGACAACAGAGTATGACAATGTTTCTAAAAGGAAGAGACTTGGAAGGGAAGAAACTTCTACGATTCAGCTCTCATGAGGTGAGGTTCTAACACCTTCACCAGTCATTCTTTTTTTCTAAGTCTATAGGTCATGACCGAAGCAGAATCATCATGATCGAAGCAGAATCATCATGGCCGACTGACCATTATGGTCGAACCAGCATCATAATGACTGATTGACCATCATGATCGAAGCAGCATCTTCATGATCGAACCAGCATCATAATGATCGATTGCCTCATGACCGACTGACCATAATAGCTAACTAACCATCATGGTCGAAATAATATCTTCATGATCGAACCAGCATTATAATGGCCAACTGCCTAATAGCCGATTGACCACCATGACCGACTGACCTAGTCGATTGCCATAGCTGACTGCCACGACCAACTGACAAGGTCGACTTTCTAATCTATAATCATGATACCACAATCATGAGCAACGACTCGACACCACGATCATTAGTGAAAATAAACTACCCACTAACTTTATGATTATGATCCGATAATAGGGGTTAACTGTCCTTTAATACTATAAAAAGTGAAACTCTATGTATTTAGCGGTTACACCCGAATTGCCTATAAAGGAGAGGTAAAGAACAGCAATGGTAAGGGACATCTGGGCTAAAACTCTATCGAATTCTACACTAAATATCTTGTTCACCACTCTCCACTGATTTAGGCATCGAAAGATCTTCGTCGGACATAATTTCGATCAGTAGATTTATTTTGCAGGTTGTTCTTCATTGGAGTTAGGCATACTCGGAGATTGGCCGCAACAGGTTCGATACCACTTAAACATCTCAATAGAGCTATTAGCTAGGTTGCCAACCTAAGTGGGATATCTTGCATCATTTTGTTTTTGTTCAAGGTATTACTCTTCTAAACAAACCAATTTATGGAATGCGTCCTATAGAGCACTAGGAATTATAGTATCAAGTGGAGGATTTGGTTAGTAAAGGAGCATCACTACCAGAAATCAGCCTTTTAGTGAGGGACAAAATTCCTTGGTGAAAGTCAAAAATCCCTTGGTGAAGTGATTCACCGAGGGATTTTCCAGAAAAATCCGTTCCTTGGAATATATGATGTTATGAAAGTCTCTCTCAGAAATCTCTCAGTAATTATCAAGGGATCGAAAAATTTTAGTGAGAGAATTTTTCTTGATGAAACTGAAGGCCAGTTGCCAAAAACTGACCATTTTCCAAGGAATTCACTAATCAAAATGCACTCAAAAATCCCTCGGTAATTAACAAAGGATTCATTAAGGGAATATCTCTTGCTAAAAATTGACCAACTAGATGATTTGTGAAAAACTTATCCTTTGCAGATCCCTTAGTGATAACCTTCGACAATCCCTTGGTGATAGTTTAAGGTTTGTTAAAAAGTCTCTTAGTAATCCCTTGGTAAATTTTATTTAGCATTCTATTTTTCTCATAAATCTCTAAGTGGAGCTTCCTCTTGGAAGACTCTTTTACAAATATATTAGCAGACCTGTATATATCCTAATTCTCAATATATCAATCATAACCCAATATTTTATAACACAAAATAACACATCAATATATTTGAGCAAACATATTTCTATAAAGCTTCCACAAAATATAAATTTAGTATCCATCAAGATTTCAATTCATAAACAAACACAATATATCAAAACATTAAACAATTCAACTCCAATTAGTTTCTAGCATTAAATATAAGACTACATCTAATAAGTTCATATCCAAGAATCAATCACATGGAGGATCGGTTGGAGGGACATCTGATAGGATTTCTTCTTGTGGAGGAGATGACAACTGCTCAGATGATGTAAAATCAAGATTAAAAATAAGTGATTGCAGTATTTCTCTATGTTGAGGGTTCATCAAAACCGCTACAAAATGCTCCTGTGTCATCTCCATAGCTCCTGGAGTAGCAGAATAGATAGTAAATGTACTCTCTAAAAGATCATCTGGTTGAGAAGGAAGCATGATGTAGGAGTCCTCATGAGTATGCTGGATGAATATGCATTCAGCCCAAATCCATACATCTTGTTCTTAGAACACCTCCTGTAGCTTCTACCCACACAGTAGTATCAAATGAAGGCTGTGAATCAATCTCTGAGCCATACTTTTTATAAGAGCAGCCTTATATGTCTCCTGTAACGATATATTAAAATATTCAGGTCTTTTAAAAAATTGAATAAGCAAGTATCTCTATTTTATGGATGATATATATAAAATAAGACAAACAAAATAATAGTAATTTATCTCTTAATGTAACATCATAACTCTATAAATTTAAATATCTAAAATCTATTAGATATTCTTAAAATTTGATAGAGTTTATTTTAAAACTATAACTTTCAAAAATAATAAATATATAACCTATTAATAATGCAAACCAACCATTCAATTTAACGCCCAACCATTCGATACTTATAGATATACTTATAATATACATATGTTAATATATATTAACATATAGATATATTTAGATAGAAAATTGAAAACCTACACTAATTTCTTGGATTTTGCATCCACAACTCCCTGTCTGTTTTTTTTGTGGGTGCGATCAAAAATATTGCAACAGTAGGTTCTGCACCATTCTCTTGTGTCTGTAATAAGTTATTATATCATAAATATATGACTAAATATAAATATCAGTAATAATAGAGAAATACTTAACAAATACTATCCTCCTCTTATGCGTCATAAAGAAATGGAACCCCTGAATGCTTGATGATCGATCCCTCCTTTTGCTTCATTCGATTTTTTTTACCAGCTTTAGATTTCTACTGTCACTTATCCTTAAGCCAATGTCTTTGATACAACTCATCCCATATCTCTTGCTTCATCCAACTTGGATGAACTTTGCCAATCGTGTCTGTAAGTGTGGCTTGTAGATTTATCTCTTTTAACTCATCAATATATTTTTTCGTACCTCATTGATCATGCTAGTAAGTAGACATCTATTGGTACTCACCCAGTATTTTCTAACATTATAATCTTTTGCTGGAGACCATCTATATCTTGTTTATAAATAAATTGAAGATTTACGTAGTGTTTTATAATAACTTACATTATGAACTAAGTAAAAGCCTAATACAATATCTCAAATCTGTGTAATAACTCATCTTTGGTTGTTTGCTCAACTATTCCCCGTAAAGGTCAAGCTTCTTTAAAACATTGCTTCAGCCAAACACTCATCTGACGTGACACTTCAGGCTCGACGAATCTATGCATAAGCCATCAACGAATTAATCATACAAAATAATAATAAAAATAAATATCAAATAAGAATATATAATTACAAAACTTACTTATTCATTTTCACTGTATTGAAATTTATTTGCTTCAATAGTTGGCTCAGGGGCCGATTGGTTCGGATCTCTTGTACGCATAGAATCAACCGAACCCACACTATCAGGTACATGAGGTGAAGGATTAACAGAAGGCTCCTCCACGGGCAATAAGCCATGCCCCTCAGTAGGCGGAGGTGTGTCAAATAGCCTATGAATAGATCGTTATAGGTGTCTCCCACTATCTCCATTATGTTCATCTTGAATTATTGTCGGAGGCATCTCTTTCTCTATCACCCCTTCGACCAAGTCTAGATGCTTCACCACGTGTCATTATCTCTGTTCACACATAAAGGTTAGATGCATATATTACATATCATGAATCTAACTTAAGATCAAATATATTATTTGCAATAATATAATACAAATCCACAATACAGGCACATATCAAACTCCACCATGTGTCATTATCCCTGTTCATATATAAAGCTTAGATGCATATATTACATATCATGAATCTAACTTAAGATCAAATATATTATTACAACAATATAATACAAATCCACAATATAGGCATAGATCAAATAGTCAAAACAAATATTTGATAAATTATAATAAAAATTATTCAAAACATATATAATTGTAAACAATCTAATATGATAATACATTACACAGCAACTAAATTTAAATGTGAATAGCAATATTGTACAAATCAATCATTATCGCTATCAGACAACTCAAACTCGTTTCTTCCTCATCAAGGTCATCATTGTCTTCAAATTCTTCTTCCTTCTCCTTTGCATCCTCTTCATCCTTCTCTTCTTCTTCCTCTTCCTATTCAACCATCGCTTCTTCTAGTCTTTGTTGCAACTTACATATCTCATCATCATCAAGCATTTCATATTGAGAGAAATTAACCAGCAAATTGGATGCATCAAGTTCTTCATTAGCCTGAACTACAGATGGGTTTATAATATCATCCTCTTGATACACATCAATATCTGAAGAGACATTGTCATCACCTGTATCTGCTGAAGAGATATTAAAAGAATTTCTAGCTTTAATTTTATATACAGCCCACCAAACACGTGTCTCCCTACTATTGCATGGATAAGTAGTGTAATACACTTGTTGCACTTGTTGTGCTCATACAAAAGGCTCATTGATATTCAATTGTGATCTGTGGCGCACATATTCAATCGTGATTTGTGACGCACATCCACGAGACCATAATCCAATGCACTCTTATGCCTCTCTCAGTATCATACCAATCACATCTAAATAACACAATCTTATTTTCAGCACCATAATAAGTTAACTCCAAAATATCAGTTAACATGCCATAATAATCACATTCAAAGTCATAATAGCAACTTCTTTTTATACACATGTCACTATTCATTGTTTGTTTATTGATACCGTATTCAAGTGTGTAAAATTTGAAATCACTGACAAAATATCCTTCGAAAGTTGTAACTTCTGGATTGGGCCTTGTGCTATGTCCACAATACGCCAATCAATCCTATGCCTCTCACTCTTCATCTATTTTCAAGAAACAATTATCACAACTGTCTAACTTAATGATTAATAATAAAGAAATATATTAAATAGAGTATATTATTGACTAACCAAAATTTTCAACTATCTTGCAAACTCCTGCTCACGCAATCTCTCAACTTCTATATCGATAATATGAGATGAATATGCTCTGACATACGACTCATATCGACTGTATTTACGTTAGTCACACATAATTAATCTAAATAATTTAATATCTAATATATATTATAAATAAAAAAATAAAATACTTACTCTATAAATGGTCCAAGCTTTTCACAGTTAAGCAACACATAAATGTGTGCAGTATCATACTTTTCATCGGTCATTAACTTATAAGATGCAGTTGCTTCTATCGATCGTCCAGGATACGAAAAGATAGAAAGACATCTTGAAGGCCCCACATCTCCGCCATCATTATTTCGTGGGACTTGAGTCAACCTTATTTATACCTCAGGCTTCAAATAATATGAGCAAAAAGAGCTGATTTTCTCGATGACATAAGCCTCACATATTGAACACTCGATAGGAGATTTATTTCGCACCATACGCTTCAAGTACAATATGTACCTGAACAACATCAATTTTACTTATATAAGATATGAATTTAACAAACTATATACTAAGAATAAAGAATGGTACCTCTCAAATAAATACATCCATCTAAATTGATTTGGTCCTCTAATTTTTGCTTCATAAGCCAAGTGAATCGGTAAATGTTCCATAGAATCGAAGAAAGCAGGAGAAAAGATTTTTTCTAACTTACATAAAGTTTTCACAATATTTTCTCTAAAATCTCCATATGCTTAACCCAAAGGACATTGGAGTATATATCCCAAAAGAATGGCATAGTTCGACTATCGCATCCCACACTGGAGGTGGCGCTATACCTCGAAAAGCAATAGGAAGCAATCTTTTCATAAGTATGTGACAATCATGAGTCTTCAACCTATAGAATTTACCATCCTTGACATTCATACATCGAGATATGTTTGAGACATAGCCATCGGGGAGCTTCAATTCCTTTAGTCAGTTACAAATATCCCTTTTCTGTTCAATGGTCAATACATAAAAGGCTTTAGGTTTGCAAAGCCTATCATTATATAACTTCAGTGCAAATGAGGCCTATTGCAATATCTTTCCAAATCTTTCTTCTCTTTTGCATTATCTTTGGTTTTGCTCTTAATGTCCATTACTGTGTTAAAGACATTCTTAAACATATTTTCTCTATGTACATGATATCAAGATTATATCAAATTAGATTTGTGTGCCAATAAGGCAACTCTCAAAATATACTTCTTTTCACCCAATTATATTCAACACCAAATTCAGGTAGCTTTTCTTTGGCATGCTGCATGCCAAATGTAATATTTGAAAGCATGCATACTCTGTTCAATATTTCTTCACCAGATAATCGAGGAGGGAGCACATCTCTCTCAACTCGACCATGAGAAAAACATCCCGTTGTCTCCTATATTGATGATCAAGGGATAAAAACTGACGGTGGTGGTCAAAAAATGATGCTTTGCCACCACTTTTCAAGGTAAATGCCTTAGTACGCTCCATACAGTAAGGATATGATAGTCTCCCATGTGTGCTCCATCCGTACAATATGCCATATGCGGGAAGTTACTAATTATCCATAGAAGTGCTGCTTTCATCTGAAATTTCTATCTTCTACTCACATTGCAAGTATTCATCCCCACTCTCCCTAACTCCTCCAACTCCTCAATTAAAGGCCTTAGAAATACATTAATATTTTTACCTAGACTCTTCAGGCCCGATATCACCATGTTTAAACAAATATACTGCCGCTTGAGGCACATCCATAGAGGTAAATTATATACCCTAATCAAAATAGGCCAACATGAATAAGATGTTGATGAATGTCCAAAAAGATTGAACCCATCAGTACATAATCCTAAATACACATTCCTCGGATCGGATGCAAAGTCAGGATGGATTCTATCAAAATGCTTCCATACCTCACTACCACATGGGTGTGCCATAAAACCATCTGCACACCTATTTGAAGCATGCCAAGTCATATGTTGTACAGTTTTTGATAACATAAATAGCCTTTGAAGTCTATCAATTAGTGGGAGATATCATAGTACTTTAAAAGAGATATTTTTTTGCCCTTCTACCATAATCATTTCTCCTAGGTTTTCATCGAGCATGACCACAAATACTATATTCTGTCTTTGCCTCATCTTCCAAATAATACAACATACACATATTAGGACACACATCAATCTTTTGATAGCCAAGGCCAAGCTTTCCCATCATTTCTTGTTTCATAGAAATTATCTACTAGCTTTTCATCTTCTGATAATAAACCCTTAACAATTGATAAGAGATGATCATAACAATTTTCACTTATATTAAATTTTGACTTATAATTTAAGAGTTGCGACATCGCAGATAGTTTGGTGTGCTTCCAACAATCCTCCCATAATGGCTCATCTGCTGCTCTCAGCAAAGAATAAAATTTCTTAGCATGTGTATTCGGAGATTCATGCACATCATAACCTTCCTCATTGATGATCTCCATATTCGGTTATAATTCTTAAAATTCTAGACCAAACCCTTCTACCACCAACTTTCTATATGGATTAATATCACCTTCTAAAGATTCTTCGATCCGACTATAAGTCTTACCATATAAAGTTCATACAGTGTAGTGCTCATCAAAACCTTTATAGTAAAGATATAAAACCACTTCATCTCTAATGCAAAACTTTAAGTTACGACACTTGGAATATGGACACCTGATTTTATTTCCATCCACATTATTAGATTGCAAAAATACAAACTGAAGGAATCTTTCAACCCCTTCCTTAAATTCGTCGGTGACATATCTATTTCTCAAGTGATATATATCTAACTACGATCTTCTGACATATTGTATCTTTTTTATCTATATAAAATCAATAAATAGTCAGTATTTTTATAAAATTATAAAATTTATTTATCAAATAATTGTTAATATAGCTATTTTGAAATAATGATGTAAATGATAACTATGAGAGGCAATGATGTCAAATCAGGTCATAAATAATATAAGTATCGCTCAAATACAGTTTTGGAGCAAAAAAAAAAAAATCAAACTCAATATGATAGATAAGATTTTAATAATAAATAATACAAGTATCACTCAACGAACACGGTGGACATTCTCTTTCTACTCTACCCCAAGTGACTTATGCACTAATAATTTTCTCTGAATCTATAACCAACAAATTAGAAAATATAGTTGATTGGACTAAAATCTTCAAATGCAATGTACAATTATAGAATTTCAAGAACTACTAATAATTGGAACATGCTTTTATTAAAAATATTAAGTAATTGGAGAATCATCAAATTATTTTTTTTAAGATTACAAACAAGAACCTAGATGAAGATTTTATAACTAATGACAGAAGCGAGAGCATGAATGAAATGTGTATACTTCGTATAAGAGTTTTACCGATGTGACCAGATGCCACACTAGTGGCATACTTATCATCATTTTTTCAACATCTTTCGAGCCTAATTCAACAAACCCAACCGACCAACGAACGGATTCCAACCGACCAAGACCACACATTCATCATAATTAACTCTCGATGTCAATATTCAATTGTCCACCCTCAAACAAGAAAGGAATATGAGATGTGCCAGCTGATGCTATTTCTAGGAGCATGGCACTTCATCCTGGCCTAAAGAATAGTTTAAAATTGAAAAAGATCCTTTTCAGGTCTCTACCACTATGCCGAACAAAGAAAAAATCCAAACAAAATCATGAATAGTTAAGTCACTAACATTCATCAGAGATGCATTAGAATAAAAGTATCACCATGTACATTTGTTAAAGCTTCCATTAGTGCATATTTTTGATGTCTCAATCATATACTAAATGAAAGTATTGAAAAGTCATGAGGCTAAGTGTTAGATCACTGATTCATATTGAAGTTTTTTCTAGACCGACACCCAACAATAGTTACGATCACAAAAAACAATATTCTATAAGACAACCTATAAATCATGCACCCAAACACCTACAAATTATATACATATTCAAACAACAAGAAAATCTATTGCTGGATATGTTATAGGAATACATACCAACTATGCATAAATTCCATGATATGTTGAATCACACATGCACACATCTAGACTGTTCTGTTTGAAAGTTAGAACATAATATTAAATAAAATCAAAACTCAAGCAATGTACATGGTGGCTGTAATTTAAGATCATTTTTTGGAATCATGACCCTGCTTTCATGAAATGCAATTGAAGGCTACTTTAGGATAGAATAGAATACCCACTATTCATCAAAAGAATAGAATACCCACTTTAGGATAGAACAAAATGACCCTGCTTTTATGATATTTTCCTATTTCTTTACACAAAAGAACCGATAAGAATGAAAAATTATTCCTTATAGTCCATCAAAACTCCATAAGAGCAACCGAAGAAGAAGAATGAAAGAAAAAAAAAAGGATGGAAAAAGGAAAAAAATGATCAATCCATATGGGACAAGCTCTTATCTTTTCTGTTTGTCCTCTGTTCTCCATGGATTTTCTTTCCATTTTCCACCAATTTCTCTCTATTATTGTATCTCAAGAGCCTCTATCGGTTGGAAAGCTTGCAGCGGCTGGATAGGAAGCTTAGATGCTAGGGCTTCCAATTGGGAGGAAGGAAAAAAGGCTCAATTGGGTGGGAGGCTTTGAGTGGCTGAATAGGGAAGCTGAGACATTTGTCAAAAAATTTATGCACCAGGTCCAACTGAACCAGGCCAAATCTCGAAGCACATGCACACTGGACAGCATGCAATCGAGAATTGGTAAAATACAACAGGTAACGTGACCTGTTATCCATCATGGGATTTGGTGTGATCCAGGTACACCTGGTGTATCCAATATTAGACCGTTAGCTAGAACTTTCGCTTGAAAAAGATGGAAAAGAATGCGATATTTTTTAAAAATAGGCAGTGGACATAATTTATTTCTTAGTGCACAATTTTGAATAAGAATAATCATAATATGCTATTAATCAGATGGATCAAAAAAATATAGCCAATTTCATATTAGAATGGACTCAAGCCCAAATCAAATCACTTCAAATATTATGTTCAGAATTTTTCAAATCTCTTATGAACAATATTAATTCAAAAGACAAATAGGATGCAATATTATAATATCTTTATTTTATGTTATTCGGTTCTTTTCAATAAAATCACAAGTTTATTTCTCTAGTTGGAGTTTAAGGTTCTTCCTTGGTACCTTGAAGAATTTCATCTTACGTGAATCTTTATTTTATTCGTAAATGCTACATCAATGTATCTCCTAATCTAAAAAGAATCAGATAGAATGACAAAAAGCAAAATTTATGTAGAAATTAAAATCTATTATCTGAATAATTTTAGCTTTTACAAGTTTATTTTTACTAATCATGTATATTTTAGGAAAGTGAGCTATGTTGAAATTAGAAAGATGAATTCGATCGAGCTTGAGTAATATCCTTATGAATATAATTGTGTAACTCAATTTTAAATGAATAATAACATTAATGAGGATGTAAAATTTTGCTTTTGCCAATTCATATATCTTTTCTCTCTTCCTAATCGGATGATAGGATTTTTTTAGCAAAGAGTTAAATGCTCTTCATTTACTTTGTATCTTATATGAATCTATGTTATAATAATGAATTAAATGCCTCACTTTTTCATAGAGTTATTAATACTTTCAATTCTTATAGTATTGGTGTTAGATTCAATATCACTAAGTGACGTCTAAGAAAAAATCCCTCTCTAATGTAATTTTTGATTTTAAAATATCTTATTAGCACTAAGGGATTTATCCCTTGGTAAATCTTCAAGGAACAAAATTTCCTTACAAATCCCTCAATGAAAATTAATGAAGTAATCACTCATTGATCTCTTGTAGATTACCAAGGAATTTTCAAGGGATGTATCGAGGGTAGTAAATTCCTCGCAAATCGCTTAAAGATTCCTTAGTGAAATTGAGTTTTGAATGCAACTTAATATCCCTTAAAAATTTCTTTCTAATCCTTTAGTGATTTTTTGAGGGACAGATCCCTTAGTGATGTCCCTTGGTGAAAGACTGATTTCTGGTAGTGCATGGTCCTCATGCAATTCATATCGAGCACTAGGAATTGCAGCATCAAGTGGAGGATTTGATTAGCAAAGGAGCATGGTCCTTATTTAATTGCATTATTATTGGTTCCTAAGATTAACAAAAATGCCTCCTTTGTTTTCCCTCTCCCTCTCCCATTCTCACATCTTGGGACCCCCTTATGTTTTTGTCTCGCCCACTTCCACTCTCTTCCTTTCCCTTGCACTCTCTTTTCTAGAGCCTATCATACCAAATCTTGCAGTATCTTCCCTAACAAGGTGTAAATAAAGTTTTCCTCCTATAATTATCAAATAAAATGTGTTACTAGAAATGATTGGTTAATTTAAGGGGCGAGGAAAAGAAATTAAAATGCATCATTTTGATATTATAAATTTAGTGATTGCTGAAGAAAGAAGTGGGGCATTCTTGCTAGTCCATAATTTTTCTTTCTCAACTAACATCAACATGTGCTCCTACATAAGGGTAGGAGTTGTATCCTTTATGCGGAAGAAGGATTCATCTTCTTTTGCATGAATCCACCATTGAATCATACAATGGTTGCTTCAGAATTTGTACAAAAGATAAATGCAAGAGATTGTAGTGTTCTGATATCTATGCAAAGCACAATCCAATAATCAACATTATGAAAGAAGATCAATCATTCTTTCAGAGATATAACCTCAACCCCGCTAAAGCTTAACCACTACATGAAAGATATAAAAAAGTGACCCCTTGCACAACATGCTTGGTTAAATGTGAAAGATATTTCCCAAAAAATCAAGTGTTTCCAGCTTCATAAATGCGAAAAATAGAGATGGGTACCACAGGAACAAGATCAAGTAGCATGGCAACAATACATATAAGTTCTATGGAGTTTTCTCGTGCATTTTCTTTCCATCTATTTACATTTTACTTGTTTATATTTCCATTTTGCTAGTTTTTGTTTCAAAACATTCCAAAGATCATAAATCTAAGTGTTTCTGAGCTACATATCTGTAATACCCAACCCATCATTTAAAGCACTAGAAAGAAAAAAAAAAGGACCAGCACGTGCTGTGCACGTGCTGGTTGGGAGTTGGACTTCCGCTGAGAAGCCTCTTCCATGAACCTTCACCGTAGAGATGGCTTTCGGGAGGACTCAAACTCCTCCCCCCGGAGCTCTTTAAAGAGGGGCCAATCCTCCCTTTGAACCCCACCATCTCCGACAATGATCCACAACTGATCTCCCTCTCTCTCTCACCATCTTCCTCTCTCTATCTATCTCTTTTACTTCTGATTATCATCATCGTGTTCGACGAATTATGGGCTGAGCATCACCAAGAATCAGGTAAAAATCTCTTAAAGAAGTCTTCATCAAGTTTCTTTGATTATTAAGATGGATTGTAGTTGGTTATTATTGATTTCGGAAGAAATCAGATTTCAAACATGTCCTATTTTCTTTCATGTTTGATTTGATTCTGACATCATCCGCCACTGTTGTTCGTCGGATCGGAGATCTATGACCTCGCCGCCATAGGCCGCACCTCCAGCCATCTTTCTCAGCCTTTAAATCCCAATTTTCGATCGACAATCGTTGGATTTATTTTGAAAAAAATCGTCCCCTGTTTCGAGTTGTTTCCGCCCCTTTTTCTTTGGTTTTGCGGCATTGGTGGTAATTGCCGACTGTCGGTCTGGATTTTTTGGACTGTGCCATCACAGCCCCGACAGCCACCGACTACCACCGTGTCGGATGGGACTTTCGGTCCAAAGAACAAAAAGGGGGACCACGGTCTCCTGTTCTGTTTAAACGAAGGAAGAAGAAGAAGGAAGAAAGAGGAAAAAGAAAAGAAAAAGAAGAAAGGAAAAAAGA
>KE504995.1:243599-278261 GCA_000441515.1 Elaeis oleifera | reverse complement strand
CTCTCTCTCTCTCTCTCTCTCTCTCTCTCTTGTTTGAAACCAATCTGTTGGGAGATGCGTTACATTTATTGTTGGTTTAGGTTATGGTTAGTGATACAGAGTTGGTAAATACGCCTTCTGCATCACCTGTTATGTTTGTGATGCTGCTTTGCTGTTTTTTGACTTGACTATTTATGTGCTACTCTGCTCCTTTTGATTGTTCTGGATACTGGTTGACAGTTGTTATGTCTAGTTTTATCTCCTTTTCATAATTGGTCACAGTTTTGATGCAAAATTTCTTTTTCGTTACTATGGTTATGGAATTCTTTCCAAAATTGTGACATTAATTTTCTGTGATCTATGATAAGTGATAAATAGAATACACATTTTTTGTTTTCTTCTTGGGGAATGAGGTGGGTGCAATTGAAGGTGCAGTGGATCAATCATAACTAAGTGTTTCATCTAGTTTCTAATTTGTAGTCATATAACCTAATTCATGGTAATAGAAGTCACCTTACTGGATTGTTTTCATAATGTTCAAATATTTACTCAGAGTGATGCATTCTCTGTTGTTTCTCATGTCTAGGATCAGTCACATATAATGCTGAGCTGTATGTGTTTAACTGTTATTCATGATCATTTAATTCATACTGCAAATGAAGAGGTACTGATCGTTCCATATGCATTCATACAACTCATTGAACACCTGGTAGTTTTGCTGTGATGAAGGTATATGACAAACTGAACCTATTTATTTCCTTTCTGGGAATTCATAATGCTGTGGAACAAAAAAAGAAGGCAAAAGATAAGAAACATGTCATGCTTCTAGTGCGACACAAATTACAAAAGTCTAGGAAATCTTGTACTTTGAACCTTTTTTGCAATCCTGTCAGCTGATATATGTGCTAAATCATAGGAGAAGTGTTTATTTTCTGGACAGTGTCTTCAATCTCATCACTTAGTTTGGAAAAATATCCATGTCTTGTTTGCCCAAAAATTCATGATATGATCTTTGAAGTCTCCATGTGTGGATGGACCAAAGGAACATTAGCAAATATTATATGGAGTTAGACAAAATTTATCGAACATTTCAATGTGATTGAAGGTTGAGAATTTTGCAAACCATACATTTTGTCTTTTCTGCCATCAGAATTTATTTAGTATATCATGATAACGGAGATCACACAGAGTTGCTTTTTATGCATGGCATTTTCTTCCAATTGTAACTTCCTAGCCATCAAAAGCATGAGAAAATGCTTGAAAAGTTATTAGAATGTTTTCTTGTTGGTATTGCACAAAGAATTGATTTCAGGGTAATGTGGTTTATGTTTTCATTAGTAAATGTTGTACAAATCAATGAGGGCACACAAGTAAATCTGGTGCTACCTCATAAGGCTATAAAATTGTACGCTTGGAGGTGCTATAGCCATATCAAGCTTCTCTTGTAGAGGTTAGCATAACATTTTTGTGAGCCCCCCACCTGCCCCAATAAAAAAGGGAAGAAGAAGATTGCCCACCTGCCCCAATAAAAAAGGGAAGAAGAAGATTGCCTGATACATTTGGTCTCATTGTCCTTCTAGATATTAATGATTATGAGTTATATTGAGCATAATCTGTTAGTATTATAGTTTGGGATGTTCCTAATTTTCTTAGATAGATGAATAGATGTTTAAGTTCCAGGAGTTACTTATGGTGCCATTTTCTCATTCAAGTGGAGCATATTAAGAATCAACAAATTTTGAGCATAAATAATTTAATGCACTAATGATGCCTTGCCACCCTGTAAGGACTAGATATTCTAAAGCTATGTTTTCTTTACTTTATAAATAAACCAAACATCAGACATGACTTTACTCAAGCTTACCATCATGTTTTAGCATCGGTAGACATTATTTTTTCTCCTTATTAGTAATAATTCCTTACATAACTTGTTCATTTACTTCCTTAGATCTTTCCTAAGGATACTCTTGATCCTTTATTTTGAATTTTAATTGTAGTGGTATGCATTGGAGAGGGGTATGGTAGCCATTTTTGCTAAAGGATAAAATCTTCATATCCTTTTACTATTGACACCAACAACTGAAGGTGATGTTGTTAAAAATCTATAACATCTTAAAAATAAGGAATTGTATTATTGTTATCCTATTTGGGGGCTGCAATCGAGTCGGGTTGGGGTTTGATATGGGTTGGGTCAAATAACAACTGGAACCTGATCTGTTTATTAAATAGGTCAAAAATCCAAATCTTTAACATGAGCTTTTTATTAAACAAAAAAGCTTGACTTGACCTACACAACTTGCTTAATAAACAGATCAAATTATGTTAAACATGCTAAATGGATTTTAAACAGGTTAAATGGTTCTAAATACGATTAATCAGGTTAGTTCATGACCCTCTGCACTATTAAATGGACAAAATGGGTTCAAGGGGTCAGGACTCTAACTCTAAACTTGGACCCATTTAATATGCGGATTAGGTCGGATTGGCCCATTTGTGACCCAGAATCATTTATACCAAACTTGAACCTGCTTAAAGCAGGTTGGTTGCGGGTAGGGTTGGAAGGTTGAGTCATAAATTGCCACCCGTAATTTTGTCATGCTTTAGTAATGTATCATAGCTGCTTTTGCTATATCCTCATACTTTTGCTCAATCATTTTCACATTTTGAGCAAGTCGTTGAAAAGACTACCATGACGTCTCTGCATGTTTGCATATAGCTATTTCACTTTCTCATCGTGGGATTTAATAGGATGCTCTTGCAAGTTGAAGCGATATTCTACCAGGTCAACCTTTGAGCTCCCGCTGAGGTTTACTTTGGCCCAGTTTGGTTAGAGGATAGTGAATTATGAATAACTTTTGTTGTCCCAAATGACTTCTTCTATTCGCAGGATAATTTCTGAATTTTGTTTGCGTGCCTTAAAATGGAGGATACAAGGACTGAAAGGTTTTTCTTGATTTCAAGAATTGAAAAGTTTTATCCTTCCCTTGGGAAAGGTTATTCTCTCCCTCACTATGTATTAGTTTTAGCCAAAGAAAACTGGAACTTCATGCAATTAGGTAATATAGGGGGCCATTGATGAGAGTAATTTAATCTGGTATAGACCGGATTAAGGGGCTGGCATTTGTCTGTGAGCAGGCCTATTTGCCTCACTGTTCTTGAGCCGAACACATTGTAAAGATCAATGTAAGTAGTGTTTCTATAGTTCAGGTGAAATAATGATCTCTGTTGACAAGAAATGTCTCAATAAAGTTATTATTTGTCTATGTTACTTTGGCCAAATAGTTTGATGCAACCAAATTATCTTTTCTATATTATGATTTAGCACAATCTTTCTTCTTTAATCCAGGGAATTGGTTAAGGTAATTCGGTATGTTGGAAAGCAAAAACTAAGCTGAAAGGAACAAAAGGGACACAAGGTCACTCCTGCAAACTAGCAAAGCATGATGTCTTCTAGGCCTGAGGCTAGCGTTATTCAATTTGCCTCAACACAGCTATGGACTTTGTGCCTTTTCCTTGGCTCAACGCTCAACAGAGGTTCAAGCCTGTGAACTTAAAATCCGAGTTTGACAAATTAATCGTAATCTTAGCTTAAGCATAAAATCAGATAGAAAACATCTTAATGAAGGTCCAAATTCTAACACTAATTCTTGTAATAATCTTAAATTCTTAATACTTTAAGACTTGGAAAATCTTTTTGTAACCATTCCTTGGTATCTAGGAAGGCGATCCTGGGACAAATTATGCCAATTCCAATCCCTAATTTTGGATGCTCATATCCAATTATCCAGTCAATTTGGCTATGACCTGCCATATATTAGTTGGTCAAGTTTAAAAAAGGAAAAAAAGAAGAAGATCTACAAGGTTCCAGTTGGCTGAGAAAGAAGATTATCCAAATCCATGTTCATTACATAACCTCCCTCCTGTGGTAAAAGGTTGAGAGAAGCATTTTGATATACAATAATAAGGTTTTGGTGTTGGTGAAATGTATATCAAGCTAAGGATACTTAATAGGCGAGCTTTTGAGAGATTGAGTAGTGAAGATAAATCAGAAATACCAATGCAAAGAGGCATATTATTAGCTAGGGCTCTGATTTGGGAACACCATTGTTATGAGCAGTTGTTTGGGCTCTTAGACAATTTCCTGTTTAGGATATGGACTTTATAATTCCTTAGCCCTCAAGTTTCTGGGTGTTTGCGCAAGCAGGCAAGCAAGCTGAACTCAACAATCCATACATGTTTGCATGGGAGCATATAAAGTGCAATCTAGTTTTTCCAAGGGACCCAATCTAATTTATCTCACTTAAAGTTGGATAAACAAAGAATCTAAGCAATCTCTACAAAATGAGCTAAGAGAAAACAATATAAGTTATTGCTTGTAAGATTTTAAATACCATGGGATAAGGCATCCCATTTTTTCCATAGAACAACCTTTGAGTTGGTGTATGTCCCATCCCATCCCGACCCATTCCCTGACTTGTTCCATCCTAACACTCCCCATCTTGGCACTTGGGATAGTGGGATGCCTTGTTGTAAGGCTTTAAATCCTATGGGACGGGCCTGTTCCGATTTTTCTATGGAACGGGATGTATCGCCGTCCCATCTCGTCCCGTCCCGACATTTGGGACAGAGGATGTCCCAAGGTGTTCCGATAGGGACGCTGGGATGTTAGCAGGATGGTCCTGTCCCAACATGGGATGGTACCTCATCTTGATGTCCCGTAGGAAGTCCCGCTGGGACCTGAATCCTTGTCTTGTTGTACCATCAATATTTAAAACTATGATAACTTATAATATATTTAATATATGAGTTTATTTAGATTTTCAAATAATGGTTTATTTCTTAAAAAATTTTTGGTGAAAGCGTCTATATTTTCTTTGCATGGTAAAGTGCTCATTTAAGTATAGAATCCAGTAAATAAATAATACAGATGAATAAAACTATTATTTATTGTCTTTGATACCAAGTTGCCTGGGCAATTTGCCTAGGCTATAAGCTTGGCTTGTTGCCTTGAGGCGATTGGGCTGTTTGACAATCATTTTTGGAAAGTGGTATTGTTATATATTCTTCTTAAACATGATTTCTTACATCTCAAAGCCATTTGTGTTGGTGTACAGGTTCTAAAAGCACATTCTATGTAAGCTTGAGCATGATTTGAACTTTAATAGGGCTTTAATTTGTAAGCCCAACTTGAACCACAAGGTTGATCTGTAACTTGAGCCCATTTAATGCTGATTGGTCTGAAAATTTATTAGTCTTTAACCTATTTCCACCTATAAAATCCACTAGAGGTGCAAATGATGACAAAAGAAGTAAACTGAAACACTGAGTTAGAATAGTGTGAGGAATAAATGTTCCGATCATGTTTGCAAGCCATCTCAATACTAATGCTTCCTGATCGAGAAAGGCCTGCAACAATGTAAAACTGCAAAATTTTCTTAATCCTATGAAGAAAGACACTTGTTTCTTACTTCAAGTTTTCCAATATGGCATGTCGGAAGCTCTATCTGGTTGCTCTGTTGATAATACGTTACCAATCTTTACTCGACAGTTAGTTGCATGATAATGAAGTGCCAGGCTGAAACCTGAAAGAATCTAGCCCAACGTATGCCTGCTTAATTTAGTTAATATGAGAAATGATGAAACTCAATTTTTTTTGCATTATCAATAAACCAAGGATTCAGGTCCCAGCGGGACATCCCGCGGGACACTGGGATGGTACCCCATCCCATGTGTCGAGACAGGACCATCCCGTTAGCATTTCAGCGTCATGATCGAGATGCCTTGGGACATCCTCTGTCTCAAGTGTCGGGATGGGCGGGATGGCCACGCGTCTCGTTTCATGGGAAAACCAGAACAGCCCCATCCCATAGGATGTAAAACCTTGAATAAAATAAATTACCTATCTGAGAGTCTCATTTGGGTTACATTTGTACAAGTTTCACCCGGAAAGATAAAACATGTGGGCTTTTCTTTGGGCATTCATATTCCAGGTAACTTGTTCCAAGCAAAACATGTTTCTCTTTGGAGCATGGTTAACAATTATGTGAAATGGTTATACTTTGAACATTGAAACTTAGATATTGTCTTATAAAATGTTAAGTGTTAACATTGTTGTCTTATAAAATGCTTTGCTCATAATGACTCTTTGCTAGTTTAAATAGTTGAGGCTCGTAATCAATGTTCACCATCTTGGTATTGGACTTGTTACCGAGATCATGTTGTTATAGTGTTGTTATGTCCAGTATGGGAGTTGATTTGGCATGCAGATACTTGGTACCAACCCCCTCACCCCCTAAATTGAGTATTGTTCGATATCAGTACAGTATGATATAACCCAGTATGGGAGGTATGCACCGGTTCTGGGAATGTTACTCCTAATTTCTAACATAGTATTGGTGTTTAACCAATCTCCCTGTGGCTTCATGCCAAGCTGCAGTTTTAACTAGTAACTTGGGATCTGACATGCAGCATTATAGATTTAACATTTGTATGTTGTAAAGCATGTTTAGTTAATGATTGAACCTTTGCAACTTGTCAGCAAGTGTTGTTTTATTTTCTACTTTATGTAAGCCACATGAACATCAAATACTTGAGTTGTCTGCCTTTCTAGAGGCAGGGAATGTAACCAGCTAGAGATATAATCAAGCTAAAGCGTAATCATTACGTGATCTGTTCTTGAGAGGTTTTTTCCTTTTTCTTCTTTTTTTTCTTTTACTTTTCAGTATTCTAGCACCAGAATATTGTGGGATGCATTAGTACTCTAACTGGTTTTTGAAAGTGAAATTCTTAGGTTATCAAATTTCTGTCTTTTATTCTAATCTCAGCTGAAAACTGAGCATATCACCTCGTATGAGTTGATGATAAGTTGACAACAGTGGCTGGACAATTGTTGATGAAATAACAGTTAGTTGCGAAGGGACTTATTCATTATCATATTGTGTTGCTGCACAGTTAATATTTTTTTCTAATTAAAAAAATATGCATGTTAATGCCATCTTATGTCTACAAGTTAGCATTTGAAATTTCAACATCTGCATGATTTCTAGAAGCACAAAATTAGAATGACATTCCCTTCCTTTTCCAGGGCTGGGGTAAGGTTGTGTTTTGGGTTTACTTATTTTGTGGTACTTTTCATGTAATATCTTCACCTAAATAAATGGCTTCACGTAGTTGTGATGGGTTGACTATTTAAATCATCTAATATAATGGTTGTTTAGGTTTTTTTTTTAAATTATTCTTTTCTTGTTTTTTTTAATTATTTCTTTCTTTTCTTTCTACAAGTTAGTTTAGATGGATGAGTTCCATTGATTCAGAAAATTTTTCTTGATGCAATATGATTGCATATTTAAGTGACAAGCAGAAGATCACTGTATGTTTCATTTGAGAGTATATGCCTGGATCTTTGATTTGCATATCCTCATTGATGTTGAATGCTATGGATATACTGGTGGAGATTATCAGGTGGTAGCACAATGACAAAATGAATATGTGCAGCAAATTGCTGATTTCATACCTTTGTCCCTTTTTTTTTTGGGCAGATAGGAAGACAGCAACTAGCTGTAGGATTAAGTGGTCCTGTGATTCCAAAGGAAATATATTCTCTGATGGTTAGTTGCCTTACTTGAAAGACAATATTCTTGTCCATGACTGCTTTTGGAATTTGATTATATGATATGTATTTATAAGATGTTTGTTAGTATCATCAGAGTAATTTTAAGTAGATTTATTTTTAGAGGGAGGCTAAGAGGCAAGGATAGTTAGTTTAACTTCTGGGTTGGATTTTCTTGGAGAAAGGTGGTAGGTGCTAAATTTGTCAGTAGTTTCATAGAGCTGAGAGAGCAGTATGTTAAGGTATGGTATCTCTGGTTTCCTGTAGTAGGATATATTTGGGGATAGATGCTTGAGGAAGCAAGAGGTAAAATCTGCAGAAACTGTGGCATATTAGCCTTATGTTATGTGACCCATAAAATAGAAATAGATAATTGCTGTATAGAAATGAGTATAAAAAATTCAAATGATTTCTGAAGGGAAAATAAATCTTGGCTTTGGTTAGATAATGAAAGATTGTTAATGATGCTTTGATAGCTGGGTGCTTCTATAAGCCAAGGTAAGTAGCATGGTAGAAGTTTGTGATATTAGGTCAGGGTACATTTGAATGGGCATGGGACACCTTTTGACCTCGAAACAGGAAGAATTAATAATTATGGTTTTAATGATGGGAAATATCTACTTTTCGAAAGGATAATCTTGTGAATCAGTATGGTAACATCAATGCCAGAGTGACCATGAAGTTCACAATATTTACAACTGTGTGTTGTCTGCATAACTTTTATGAAGCTCCTAGCTTTTAGCCTGGTTCAGCTGGGAGAAAGCAGAAGCATACCAAATTACCAACCACCACAGTCACTATCTGATCTATATGTTGCCAATTAGACTTGCTAGGTTTGGCCTTCAATTAGTTAGCTCACTGTCTGACATCAAACTTGGCATTATCTTTATCATAGTTTGAAATTGATGCCGACAATGTCTTAAAAGCATCAATTAGATGTTTGCTCAAACCATATGCAACCATTTTTGGGGTGGCTTTATGAGTAGGGCATGTGCCAGCATTTTGTTTCTCATTTCAGAAACATTTGTATGATATAAGTATGTAATTGTGATAAATTCTTAACACTTTGCTGCTTTTGACACTTTCTTCATCATGACTTTTAGCAATTGTGGTAATTTACAATACATGGCCGTGCTCCTTTCCTTTGATAAGTTAAAGGAATAGTTAATGTTCTCTCTCCCTCTCTCTCTCTTCCCCCCCTTCCTCCACTTCTCTCTCCTGATCAAAACTTGGTATATAATATGAAACTGACTGACATATGAAATACGAAAATTATGAAAAATTCTGCAGTATGATGAAAGTAGTTTGATTTCTTTCATCAAAGAATCATCACCTTGTATTGCTCTACTAATTATTACAAAGTTGAATGAATATTGATTTCTTTGGGGATCAAACCCAATTAAGCATAACATCTGTTAGTTATATCATAACTTAAGAAAAGTAATTGAGAGCCATTAGTCACATTTTACTGGTTCTCAGTACCATATATGAATTGTTTAGCAATGATGGTATGTAGACACATAGGTTTGTCTTGCTACTATAATACTTGTAGAAGGAAAGACTACAGTAGAAAAATGTTGTCACAAGTGGATTGGGGTATGAATAATTCAACAATTCAATGTATACAATTTCATTGCCTGTGGTCATGTATGCGAGTGTTTGTCTTAATTGTTTGAAGGGATAAAATCATGCTAAGAGTGTATCAAGTGCTCTTAAATTTAATAAGTACTATATAATGTATGTTATTATGCAAGGAGGACTTAGTGGACTAGGGTCTATTGGTTTAATTGGATGGAGGGATGCTAACAATCTATATATCAAATTCTGAAACAGCAACACTATAACCAGGAAAGCAAACTCTTTATGTCCTCAACATCTAAATGTACACTGCTTTAAAAGTAGCAAGCTACACCACTACCTATAAAATGAACCAAATCATTTTATATGAACAATGAATTAGAGAATCATGATTTGCAGTAGTTTTGAAAATACATAGGGGTATGTTTAGAAATTCTTAGTTAGGATTAGATTAGAAGTAATTTGCCAAAGCATTAAAAATAAATACACTAAAAGGATTGGGTTGAAAAAGGTAAACCACACTTTAATAAGTTTGTCACTGAAAATGGAGCATTATCAGGTGGTGGACTTTTGATCAAGAGTTTACATTTTGGCATAGTGATATCTTTGAAAACTCAATCTAAAACTTCTTGTAACTTGTAAGTTCAGAATACTACTAACATCTTAAGGAATTCATTTTAAATAAATGAAAGAAGAGGAAAGGGCATATATCACACTGACTTACATGAGTTTTGTACTAAGGGATCGCTCCTGCTTGTGAATACTTTGAAGAAATAAAGCTTAATCACTGATATCGGGAGCTGGTGTGAGTGCAAGAAAGCAGCAATTTTAGAAACACTTGAGAACTTAGGAAGCGGTGCAGGTTCGGGATTCCAGGAATATTCTGAAGTAGGCAATGCACCCTAGGTAGAAGATTCTAGCTGCTAAGGATATAACTGGTAGGATGACAGGCATAAGGTCATTTAAGGAACATGATTTCAGAACTATGTATTCTATTACTTAAGATACAATTGCTAAAACACATTATCAATAACTTAGAATAATACCTTTTGTAAAGAATGGTTCTGAGTCTCTTTTATGTGTTTTCATGTTACATAGGTCAATATTTTAGAGAATTTGGCATTTGAGTTAAAAAATTGAATAATAGAAGTGAAGAGATAATTCTCATTCAAATTTTTGCCCATCCACCAAGTTGTATTGTCTTAGATTATGTTTTTAGCTTTGGCCATGTCATTCACGAACAATTGTTGCACGATAGAATTTCTGCCTTTTACTGCCTCTGTGTGCAGTGAATTCCACTATCTGTTCTACCACATGCTGCCACTGCCAATATCTGTGTACAATACTGGTGACAGATTTGGGATTTGAGGTCAACTGACAAAAGGATCAATTTATTATGTAAAAAAGGGCGATTGTCAATTATTAGAAGTTTGAAAAACTGAGCAATAGGTTAAATAATTGGAAACTTCTCTATGAACATGCAGAAAGCATTAGAGTTTGTGAAATATTCCATAGAACTCAAAGAAAATCATAATTTTTTGTTGAAAAATTGTGTCAAAAAATTTCAATGACAAATTTTGAGAATTGAAAAATTTGCTGGAATTTTATAGTAGGCTATATTTTACATCCATAGGTTATGGACCTAACTCTCTACCCATGTACACAATCTCATTTCTAAGGCCGGCAAATATGATCCAACCCACCAACCCGACTCGTGTTCGATCCATAATAAACAGGTTTGGATTTAGGCTAAACGGATTTGGGTTGCAAACAGGTTGATCTATTTAACCTGTTTAATATTTGGGTCAGATTTGGATTTCAGATATTTGACCCATTTAACCAGTTTAATATTTAGGTCGGGTTGAGTCCGATAACCTATTTAACCCATTTAACTCATTTAATACGTTTAACCCGTTTAAGACCTGTTTAACTTGTTTACAACCTGCTTCATCTGTTTCTGACCTGTTTAATTCAATTTATTTAACCTGTTTAATCCGTTTAATTTGTTAAAATTCATTTAACCTAACTTGATTCGTTTAATAAACAGGTTAAGCGGGTCGGGTTAGGTTATCTATTTAATAAACAGGTCGGGTTCAGGTCTGAATTTTTGACCTGTTTAATAAATAGGTCGGTTTCGGATTGATGATTTTTTGACTCGATCGACATTGGCCTAATCCATATCTGACCCAACCCAACCCAACCCAATTGCCACTCCTATTCATTGCTGCTCTTTATGGCAGGATGATTACATTAAAAATCATGATCTTTGCTACTTCAGAATGTGTTTTAAATGACTGGAAACAAAGGTGCGCATGCATAATTTGCTTGGAAAAGATCTAGTCAGGGGTGAGTTATTGATGTTGAGTAATTCTGAAATTAAAGTTGGCAAGTAGATTAAACTTTGAAATGTTCCAGTCATTTAGGCATTGCAGAACAGGATGATAAGAGTTCTGTAGCAAGCTGGTATAATTGAAAATATCACTAGCATTAGAAATACTTTGGTTGCGGCGATTGTTTAGAAAAACAAGAATGTTACATGGTATGGGTTTAATGAGATGATAGACATGGAATTCTGCTGCTGGTTAAGATGAAATTGAGGAACCTGTTTAATGCATGCAGCCCATGTAATTGTTATATGTTAATGTCTGACGCATCTATGGTAATCATGAAGTAATGATGCCATATGGAAGGGGAAATTTAGGGATTGAATTAGTTGGCAAAATATGTGAAATATAGGTTTGAAAATAAGAAAATTCTCAATATGTAGACATATATATCAGATAAACAAAGTATAAGCTCGTGCCATATCTTATTCTTGAACTGAATCTGATTTCCTATCTTTATTGCAACGTTCAGGTCTCTACTTTTTGTGTTCCTTGTGCAATTTATGCCATGAAATAGTTTGATTATGCTTTTGTGACTGAAGAAACAAAGCAAGGGCCACTTACATTTTTGTATGGAATCACTGTTTGATTGTATACCGAGCCTTTTTAGTTTTCCTTTACAGGCACTTCTTTGTAGATTGTATCATGTTATGAGCCTTGGCATATGCCTTTAACTTCTTTCCCACTTGCTAACTCTGTGCATGTTTCAATTCTGTAATATTATAATCAAACATATGGGACCTGGAAACTTTGATATTAATTTTGTTTTCTTCTTTTTTTTGTTTTACATATTCTTTTAATTCATTCAGGAAAGATATTGACATGACAGATCTATTTTTTTTTGAATCTATATTGACTGGTTGAAGATTAATGTTGTTTTGCATTGTGACATAGCCTTAATGTGCAGTGGTTTCACAGGTTTCACAAAGAGGAGATGCTTGAGTTGTATTATATTTTAATTTGCAAAGCCTTCTAGAAGATATAACTTAGAGAATAGCGGGAATTACAGCCAAAACACATTATGGATTAAAACTGATAAAGAAGTTGACCTACCAATGCGAGTTTAAGTTTTGTGGCTAAGTTAAATGTAAGCTTATTGGCTCCATTAAAGCAGTGCCATGTGCCAAATATAATTTTGATAGCATTTTTACACCCATTATTTTATTGAATTCTTTTATCAAAAGAGTTGTTTGACTTTTAAATTTATATCAGATGAACTGTACTAGGGGCAGAAACTTAATCTGTAAGACAGAAATGTGATGAAATAAATGCCCTTATTCACCTTGAAGTTATGATTTTCAGGATTCTCAAAAGATATGTCTAAAAAATATCATATTCATGATCTTATGATCAAAATATGGAGAAAAATAAATATGGATTACAATGTGAACCTTCTAGGTCTATCATTACTGGGAAACAAGCTTTCATTTTCTTTCCATATGCATTTTTTTTCCAGGTGGACCTGGATCAATATTTCTTTGTTTAGTAGTTTCTCCAGAATATGTTTCAGGAAACGTGGGATTGCATTTATGGTAGTGGATAAAGCCATTTGATTTGACTAAGCAAGTATGTGGACTCGGTACCAAACTGATAATCATTGTTATTGTTGTCATCATTATCAGTGCTTGACTGCTGGAATTCAGACAGCAAGCTGTATGCAATATTGGACAGCAAATTTAGTAGTGCGAACTGCATCTTTAGCCTTACCTATTATCATATCAACTGAAACTCCAACTGAAGTTTTGGAGGTTACCTCTATTGGGTATGACATTTGACATTAATATTAGAAAAATCATGAGAGAAATTAAGTTTGCATTACTTGTTTGCGCAAATGATTTGCTGCGAGAAGATGCTTTAAACCTAACAATCAATTGAAACATGTTGACCATGAACGTTAACATGTATTAGTCTAAGCATGTGTTTCATGTGAGTAGTTGTTGAAGAAATCAAGTATACAGAGGACAATTGAAGCTTGATTTTCCAATATATTTCTTTGGAATATTTTTTATCTAAACATACCCAAAATTGAGGGGTTTATTTATAGATTCAGATTACTAAAGGGGTTCTTTTTTAGAATTTCTTTAATTATATCATTTTTATTTAAGTAATGATGTGTTGGATGTGGTATTAAGTTTTGGGCGTTGTATGTGAACTTCTAATTTTCAAGATTAAATATTACAATAGTAGGCTGGAGAATTTTATGCATTAACCCACTTGGCAATAAGGTGGAGACAGTTTACAATTCGCCAAGGTAACCATGGATTGGAAGTATATTTGCAAGACTCGGCTAGTTTATGTCATAGAATAGCTTTTTGTTTCTTTTTTAATATTGATTCTAATAGAAGGGATATTATCACACTTCCCTGTTGTATATGACTTAGTTTGGAGGGATGTATTTATGCAAGTGATAAGGAATACTATCGTAAATCTTATATACCTTCAGCATGAAATTTCATATTAGTTCATAATGCAACTATGTTCTCTTGTAACTATGAAGTACCCCATATACCTTTATGATTGGTTATATGAGACTGTGTTCTAAAGACATTGTTATACCGAGTTACTTGAAGCCAGAGCTGATTCATGAGTAGTTGTGGGGAAGCAGATCTCTCAAGATTTTTAGAATGTGGAAACAGGTGTCAGTGTGGTGCAAATTTCAGGGGTAATTTTGAGGTGTTTGCAGCACCCTAGCTTCAAGTTTCTGGCTACCAAGTGTTACAATGTAGGTTTAGCTTGTCAGTTTATAGTAGCTTTCGTCTGCTTATGTTGATTTTTATTAGTAATTGTCAGAGAGATTTTATAACCGTTCTAAAGTTGACTTCCAACAGATGACTTTGTTTAACTTAACCTTTTTTGTCTTTAGTTATGATTTATGGTTTATTTCGAGAGTATTTGTTTGAATATTTGATTATAGAAAAGTTTCTCTCATATGATCTGCAGCCTAAGATACATCTGGCAAGAGTGATTGTTTCATGAGCTCTATCTAATTAAGTAGCTTGAAGTAATACTGCCTTAAGCTTTTTATGGAAATTTGCACTGATAATCTTGTTATCGTGAAACGACCTGTTGGGTTGATGCGTATCTTCCCTGGCTGTTATGAGGCCGTGGGAATTGTTGTTTGCATTAGTATGGTTTCTTCATTGATCTGTAAATAATAATGGAGAAAGAAAGGTGGAGAATGTGCAATCTGTTGGACTTTTTTTTCTTCAATTTGGAACACAATGTTTCACTAGCATATCTGCTTGCAACAGTTTCACTTACTGAGCTGTTTTCCTAGAAGTCTAGAGCACATTTTGTTTTAGTTGATTTCATGAAATTTTTAATATGTACATATACTGTTATATGTCTTTGCAGAAGGATGTGTTCTTAATTAGCTCAAATGCCATGCGCTATAATGCACCAGACACCATTTACTATAGACAGGTATTAGTCTTATCAAAGGTTGTTACATATTGTTACATATGTACATATTGTTGGGACTAATTCACTATCTGAAAATATATATTGTAAGCTTCCTCAGTTGTTTAACAAGTGGTTCATATGTACAGGCACGATCCATACATGAGCTTGCCAAAAAGAACTTTGAGAACTTGAGACAGGAAAGTGATGACAATGAACCAGAACCAAAGACAGTTGTGAGGAGAGGGAGACCACCAAACAAAATAAACGGCCTGTAGGCAGGCCAGCTGAGCGTGCTACTTCAGATTTCTCCTCTGATGCAACACTTGCTAATGCAGGGGATGGTGTTCATTGGTCTAACATGGCACATGATTTGTCAAGGAAGGATCAGTGGTGGATAAGTCTGTCATGATGGCTTCCCATGGTGTTTGCAATATTGACATGTTCAGTTTGGGCGAGCGAAAAACAGAGAGAAATGAAGAATGCTCAGGTTTCTAATATACTCTGCTGCATTGATTTGTGTCTTGCAACACTCAATGACTTTTGTTTTTAAAAATCTCTTGCTTTAAGGGAATCTGTAGCTGCTTGCTTTGATCTCCTTTACTTATTTATTCTCGTTTGAAGAGCATCAAGTATATCTTTTGAATTACTTTTGCTGCCTCTTTTATATTTAAAGGTTCTGCATTTAAAGGGATTTCAACAAAATTTGGGAAGAAACTCACTGTTATAGATGAAAATCGGCGCAACACATACAAGCAATCCCAGCAATTTACCTTTGGATGTGAGCCATCAGTACTGACTACCTTTGATGGGGACAGGAAACAACTGGTGCCAGTAAGTACCTAAAGACTTTCTCAGTTTTTTCTTTATCTTCTTTCGCTTTTCTTCAGTGGGTACTGGAAACAGTATAGAAGCTTGCTGTAATTTGCTTAATTTATGTCACAGTTTGCTCAAGTAAGTTTGCACCATCCAAAACGTTGTGTTGTCATGGTTCAGAAATTCATGAATTTTCGCCTTTTGTGGTATCCTCGATCAGTTCATAACAAAGCTTTAAATAACATATTCCATTATAATGCCTCTCACTGAAACCATTATTGACTGTTATAATGGTTATAATAGCCATTATTTGTCTCAAGAAGGAACTTTTCAAATTTTAAATATTAAAAGAATTGCTAAAATAATGGCTGTTATAATGGTGGCATAACAGGAAATAATGGACAATATCCAAAAAAGTAGCAGCATTATCTTTCCTTTATTCTTATTAGATAAAGTAGCAGCATTTTCGGAGGGAATTTTGAGCGAAAAATTGAAATTTTAGGAAATATTATTTATTAAAGAAATACAAGCAAATTCAAAGGCCATTATTTATGTTATTAAGGTCCTTTATAATGGTCATAAGGGGGAATAATGGAAAATAATGGCCGTTATATTTTTCCACATCATTTACCTCAATAACATAACAGGGGTGGCCGAAACTGTTATAACGGTCATTATAACAGTTGTAACACCATTATTTAAAATCATGTCCATAATATATTGTGAGCTTTAATTTATATACTGGAGACTTATTTTCCTAGTCAAGAACTGCAAATTGCAAACTGTACTCTCATGGCTTTCATGGTTTGTACTGTGAAACTCATTATATGTGGCCGTGTTTTATTTGAATCAGGTTGGGCTTCACATGGAGTATTCATATTCAAGAAGTTTGGCTCGATTTGCTGCAAATATTGGCCCCATTGGCTGGGCCATTGCTGCCAAGAAGATTGAAAAAGCATTGCCTCCTGGGACAAAGTTTGGCCCGGGTTGGGTTGGAGAGGGAGATGATGCTCCACGGCAATCACAACCACCTCTGTTATCTGCATCATCTCCACATCCCTCTTATCAACCCAAAATTTTGCCCTGCACCACAATATCCAGCAGTGATAAACTTCCGCAGAGGCTGGAACCACCCTCAAATGACTCAGCTGTTGAAGAAGCCCATTTCAGCAGAACTCTTCCACCTGCTTCAACATCTGCTGCCACTAATAGACCCCCTGATATTATGGAGGGTCCTGTGTCTTCTAGGGGATCGAATTATGAAAATGGATCGGGTACTTTAAGTGGTGTTGGTGGTGGTGAGGCTAATCAGTTCAAGGTTCCCTTTCAGGTTCATCAGAACACAGGAATGCAAGCCACAATAAATGGCTTCAATAACCTGTTTAAAATGTCTTCGCAGTTTGGTAAGATGCTGAGACCAACAAGAACACCTGGGTCTTTTGGTTCTGATGTACAGATGACACATGCTCAAGCACTTGACATGGTTTCCAGAAGCAGCAACAGCCTCATCCATCAGGTACCCATCAGCCACTTGGATGCAGAGAAGGTAAACCGATGGCAGGTTACTCAAATACGGTAAATTCCGGAAACCCCTTGCCGGATTCTGGTCTCTCCCAGGGTTCATGGCAGGGTATGTCACTGCAACCAAAGTCAGATTCTGTTCCACCTGACCTCAATGTTGGATTCCAGTCACCAGGATCACCAACTTCGGGCATGTTAGTTGATTCACAGCAACCTGATTTAGCCTTGCAGCTTTGAAGGTACAAGTTATTCTTCAGTTCAGTTAACTAGGGAGAGAGATTCATGGTGTTGGACTTGCACCTGACAAGCGGTGTTAGATGATGAAATATAGATAGTGAGGGTTTTAACAATTATTCAACACCAGCATTATGTTGTAATGGTGCAGGGGCGGTTGTACAGATTAATTAATGTATTAGAAATTAAAAATCTTCAGATGAAGAAGCTGAATCCCATTTGTAACATTCCAAATTGCCTTAGTAGAGAAGGTTTTGCTTCTGCTGATAAATTATTCATCCTCTTGGTTGATTGAGCTAAATATGGATCGATGCTTATTTTGTCTCTAAAGATGACGACAGGGCCTTCGCGTTGGGCTATTTTGTTCTTTGTGACCTGCCAATATATATCAAACAGTAAGGAAATGAGTGTAGCAGTGTTGACCATGGATTGTGACATCAGATGTTCAACTTGTATATTATTGTGTGACATGGCATTTGTGAGGTTGTATTTGGAAGCAAGCTATGTTTTATGGTAGCCCTTGTCGTTAAAATTGGGTTTCTGTACTAGATTGAGTTTGAAAACAAGTGTTGATGATCTAAGTCTTTGGATAGACCCTGATAATTTAATTTTAAACCAGGAATGAGTGACAAAGCAAATGTCATAACTAAAATTCCAAGGTTGACACATGAATAGGGTTTGGTCTAAACCTTGTAATATATTTAATGATGCTAGGATGAAAATATTGGTTCTTTTATTGGACTGACATCCACGTGGATATCTCAAATTTTTTTATCTAAATAGTATTATTTTTAAAAAAATTATTAAATAATATTGTTTCAAAAATATTTATCAAAATACTATTCAAAATAAAATCGTTCTATGATAAGATAACATCACAATCCACGTCATGTGGAAGGAGTCAACAATGCGTCATGTGGAAGGAGTCAACAATGGGAGCGATCGAGTCAACAATGGAAGCGATCGTCTGGCTGGCTCCTTTTTTTCATATTACGTAGATTATGATGAGTTAGCATATAAAGTTGGTGAGTCAGCATATAAAATCGTTCTATCGATTTTATTTTGAACAGTATTTTGATAATAATTTAAATAATATTATTTTAATAATTTTTAAAAATAATATTATTTTGATAAAAATTTGGATATCCCATTTCGAAGATGTTTAAACCCTCTTAACCTCGACAAAGGTGGGATTTGTTCCTGCGTTCCCATTGCCTACCATCTTCATGAAACCTGCTAACTTGCAACTCGAAAACTTCATAACCCAGAAAACCTGCATCACTTCCACTTTTGGCTGGTGGTAGGGTCCACCAAAAATGCTAAGTTCTCATCAATGTATGGGGTATTTTCTCACATTCCAGTCTATTATTTTTGGCTCATTGTCTTTATGGCTTATTCTTTAATGATCCCTGTCTTCTTTTGCCTCTTCATGTCTTGTTCCCACCGTGACCTTCAACGAACTTTTTCCAACACCAATCTATAGCGTACATCTTCAGCCAGGGGTGCTGGAGAGAGCGGTGCATGATGCCACACCCAGCGGTACGGTCAGAATGGACCTGGGCCCCACAACAAATTATCTATATATTTTAGTGCCCTCCAACAACGGGCCCCACATTTTCTGTGGACGGGAACGTCCAGTACGAACAAAAATGCCTAACTGGGGCCCAGTGGAGAAAGCCTCAAGGAGAGAGTGGCAGTTGGCACGCAGCCCACCGGCTCTCAAGACGACCTTGGAATTGAGAGGAGGAGAACGCCACGAGACAAATTAGTCCCGGTGGCAATTCCATCACGGAACGAACTCCTCCAACTACCTCCACCAAAACCTTTATCTTTCATCATTGCTAAATTATTCCCAAACTGCAACAACCTTGTTCTCTCTCACGCCAATCGCCCTCGAAGCCGGAAAGTACGTGATTGCCCAAGTTGCCCCCCCTCATTTCCATGGCTACTTTAGAAAGGGAACTGCAAGCAACCCACGTAACATCACTGCGTACTCGTAACCTTATAAAATTGCTGCCAACTCGACGTTATGTTGATGACTGTTGTTGACAAATGTCTGCTGAAATCTAAAAATAATTCAAAAATTGCTGCTTTATAACTTTGCAGACATGTTTTGATCATCTGAGCTATCTCATTTCAAGGCAAATGTACATATCAGGGTAGCATCATCATGCTACCACCTTGCTTCCATTTGAAACTGTGTCTGCTTTATATAGTTGGTTTATGTTGATCGATGGGAATCACACTAGAATGCATATGTTTTTGATGTATAAATTTCACATTTTGTTGAGATTTCACATGGTTCTAGTCATTCAATTTATTATGATTTAATAATATGGTGAGCACCAATAGTTCCACATCGATTGTGAGTCAAGGAGAACTCGCGTTTATAGGGAGAAAAAATCTTCCTACGTGAGACACTTTTTAAATGACAAAACCGTGAGATCCTTGAGACAGAATGGACAATATCTCACATAACGGATCGAGCCCTTGTCCGCAATAATGATATGTCAGAAAGGGATCAAGGTCCGTCTCGATTTCCTGTTGTTCCTTGTTGTTGTAGTTCTAATAATATAGAAGGCATCAATAATTTCACATCGCAATTCTTCCCACGTGAAGCGCGATATCTCACGTGATGGATCGAGCCCCATAGATCAGAACGGACAATATCTCATGTGATAGATCGAGCCTTATCTGCAATATAATTGACGATCTTTTAATCTTATTACTATTATTATTATTATTTTCAAGGTCCGGTCAAAAGGGAGGTGGTCTTCGCGTTGGTTTATATCGTCCAGATGGTGTAGAGAGAGCAATTTATGATATTTAATTAATTTGACAGTTGCTATGGATGGATGGTAGACCATGGTCAAAAAAAAATTGAAAGAGACGCGGGTTTATGTCGGTTCCAATGTGGGGCCCAACCAAACCGTGGCCAGTTTCTCAGTCATTTAGTTCAATCTTCTTGAGATTTAATTCTAACCTACTGGATTTAAGTCAGCAACTTTCAATATAGTGGCATCGTAGTTGTTATATTCAATACAAAATATATTTTTTCTCACAAAAAAAAGTTTAATATAGAACATGGAAGCAAAGAATGTATCAAATAAAAGTCTTTTCGGGCTTGAAGTTGGGTTTGGTTGTCTATGATTTCAATTGCATGGAATAAAACTTCAACAAAATTATTCCCTCTAAAGAAAATCTCAAAAAAATTATAGAAATGCGGTATTCTAAGCAGCTCTTCTTCTTCTTCTTCTTTTTTCTGTGGGGGGTGGTTGGTGGAAATACTCACTTGCAAGTAAAGAAATACATAGTTCGAGGGTAGCAATGCTGGTGAAGTGCATAATCTCAGGTAGAGAACTTTGCTAGAAGAAAATAATTAAATAGAGAGAGAAAAGAAAGGATCAGGTCTATCGGCTGGATAGTTCAACCGTCGGACATCCTATATACCAATGAGAAAAAGAAGAAAGGGAAGCAATACAGGTATGTCTATATATGGTTGGACTAGTCCACCACTGAGCTGGTGGACTAGAGCCATTGAGTGAGAGAGAGAGAGAGAGAGAGAGAGAGAGAAGGCCATCATCTATAGCATAAGATACATGCATGAAATCACTCTAGAGGAAGCATGGTCTAGAAGCAGTTAAACAAGTTAGTTCTGCCAGATGAAAGAGAACTTGGAAAGCGACAAGGTTGCAGCATGCACTGGCAACTTGTCATATAAGAGTGAGAGCTTTGAACTTTGAATGGACATGCATGGTGAATTACCATGTTAACATGCATCTAAAAATAGATGATATCATTCCAAAAGCTACAAAAGGTGGAAAGATCCAAAACCTCTTCTCTTCTTCATGGTCCTCTTGTCACGTTGCCACTGCAGTACTCACCATATCCCAGTATAAAACAGGAGCCAAACCATGGAAACATGACCCATGAGCATACTCCAACCACCATGGACTCTCCCTCCTTCTCTTCTTCCAACAATCACCACCCACATCCACCCCTTCTCTCCTCTCCTTTCTGGCTGTCTTCAAAAACGTCCTCAACCAAGGTACTTCCTTTTCATCACAACCCAACCATGTAATATTTCTTTACATCCCATTAATCCTCACTCTTTGTTTATATAATTTTCTTCTTCTTCCAGAGCTAATCAGGAGTGTGCATGCCTACCGAGTCTTTCCAGAGGAGGAAGGCGACGAAAGAGAGCTGTGCGTGGAGAGGGAGTTCCTCTTCTCACCCACCTCCTACCTCGAGATCACTGTGCCGATCCCCGCCAGCTCCTCCTGGTAGATCCAATGGTGGCTGATAGCATCTGCCACCGGCCAAGGTTCCATGAGGGGCAAACTATTGGCCTTTGGCTTTGTATTCTTGCATTCGACTCTGCCGCTGCTGCCACCTCCTCAAAGCCTCCTCACATCCCTCCTATCCTCTCCTTCTCCAGGTATAAACATATTTTGCAAGATACGCCAAGATGTCAACAAAAGAAGGAAAGATGGGCCAAAGTGGAATGATCTGCTTGCTTTTATTTTGAGATTTTTTATGAGGTTTGGGCTCTGTTAGATTGGATGAACTTGATGAAATCCCATGAATTTTATGGAAGTGCATTGCCAATCTTACCTCAATCTAACATGACAGGAGTGTGATGAAATTTAGTTCTGCAAATTATAGGATTTGTGAATTAGTTGATGATTATTTGTATCCCTGTTTTACTATTATTTGGCAATCTATTTTGAATCTTTGGAAGTTGTCCTTTCGTTTTAATTTCGTTTTTCTTTTCTTTGTTCTTTTTTTGGGGAGTGCATTTGGCATATCTAATTGATGATGAATCGATGCTATGAAAAGTTTGCTTGTTCCTTTCTTGCTTCGATGGCTTGTAGTTGATATCGGAGTCAATGATGTTTTATGAATGGAAATTGGGCTGATCTGGATGAAACCAGTGGTTAGATAGAATAAAATGAGCATTTTTCATTAAATTAACAAAGGTGGGATTTTATTGCTGCCTTACATGCGTACTCCTGAAATAATTGAATTTTCTATTTTCTAATACAATGGTTAGATTTTGTTTGATGATACCATGGCTGGATTTTAGGTGTGATTTCTTTTTCCCAGTTGCCACTTTATCACAGAAAAGGTTTTGATCTTCCTTTTTTTTATTTTTTTCTTTGTTTTAGTTTCTTACAGTAGAGCTCTGACATGTAGTGACTATCTTTCAACTTATGCTTGCCTAAAGCATCCACAACTTTGAAGATTGACTAGAGATAGGCTCATACTGTTCTTTATAATTTCTTCTTCTTCTTCTTCTTTGATGTGCTCAGATCCATGCAATATTTTTAAGACTTCTTTTTAGCTACTTTTTCTTTCCTCTTTTAATAATTGTCATCTATATCTACTCCTGTTGTCTGGATTGTATTGGCCTTTACACATGTTGAGAAAAGATTATTCTTTGAACTTTTCTATTCCTTTCCTCCTCCTCCTTCCTTTTTCTTGTTCCTTTTCTTTTGATGTAAAAAATGCGGCTAAACCAGACCTAGGAGACCAAAGTGAAAAGAAGGCTTAGGTGGCCGGGAGGGAAAAAATGGAAAAGGCGAGGTCCTCCACTTATCCATGGTTGAAGCTTTCTCAAAGTATCTCATTTCTCCTCCTTTTTTGCTTTTTTCTCCCAGCTCAGGAGCTACTTGCATTTTTCAAGTCATAGGCAATTTCAAATGTTTGTATTCTATCATTAAATGAAAAATTTGCTAGTTTCACTTTCCCCTGTACAACTTTTTGTCAGTTACCTTTTTCCCTGTTCATTTTTACCATTTGCATCAAGAAAAGATGAATATAATTTTCCTTGAATTCATATGTCTGTTTCAGAAATCCAAGATTAAAGTCTGTGCCGACTTTGTCCCGTGATCTTCAAAAGGTTTTCCAATTAAGATGTGAAACAGAAAACCAAGAGCTGATGCATGTTGCTTCAGAAGAAATCTTTGTGGACAAAGAAAATGAGTTTTCTCAGCCAATGAAAAATGCACCTGATTACCATGAAGATCAGGTCTTGCACTCTTGTCCCATAATCAAACAAGCAATATCAGAGAATCAACAGACTGATGAAATTGTACCTGGTTAGTGATTTCCTTATTGAATACCTGGTGCACAGCCATGAAATTTATCACTGAAATTCTGTTTAAAATGGCAATTTTCCTTAATTATCTGAAGTGAAAGTACTTGCATCATGAATATTTATAATAAAGTTTGAGCTTGTTGTGGATTTGTCCTAGTTGTAAGCCTGAGATAAATGTTTATTTTAGATGTATTTTCATAAAACTTGGATTTCAATTTTATCAAAAATTCTTTTTTGATTCTCTTTAAATTGGAGATCTTCGCTTAATTTTCAAATTTTGAAGCTATTTCACGCTTTGAATGATCAAGCAAAGATCTCTATTTTAAAGAGAATAATAAAGATATTTTAGTTAGACCCCAAATTATGAAGCTATTTGCATCATAAATTATTTTACTTCTGCATATTTTCTAGAAATCATTGTTTGAGCTGCTTGTGTTTATGCTCTAATTGGAAACTTGAGGTCTTGCCACTCTTTGCTTCAGAAAAACGTGGAAGCTCGAGAAATCAGTCCTGTTTCAGGAGAGTTTTGCATAAATTGACAAAAATTAGGAATGATCGAAACATGAAACTCTCTGTCCTAGCTTAAGGATTCTCATGAAATAAGTTTCATGATCTTTACTGAATTGGTTGGCTTTCTACTTTCTAATGGCTAGAAGGGTCAAGTGTTGGACTTTTAGGATGCACACCCTGATGTCATGTAGATCATCACAGCTGTATTAAGAAATTCTGAATGATGGCTTTCTATCAAGTCTGGTAACATCTTAGTCTGACCTAAAGGGGATTTTGATGTGATGAACAGGGCACAATCTTAGGTTTAAAAGCATCACATATAAACAAGGTTAAACTATTTTCTTCATAGCAGTCCAGCTGAGAATTAGACTTTAGTTTAGAGAAGATCATGTGTGTCACATAATGGTTGTTTTCGGTCTTCAATAGAATTTCCAGCGATTTTATACAGCATCTATGGCATCGATTCTCTGGCCAGTCCAAGGTCTAGGCTGTAGATTTCAGTATGAGCTGAAGGTTATCAGAGTAAGATTTAGTCAAAATATGGTCAATTTGGATCTCTAAATCATAAAACAGGTTCACTTGTAGGACTGACTGCACTCTACAAATCGGTATGCACCTCACGTCCCATAAAAAATGCTGCAAACTGTTTTCCAGGGTTTCAAGATTAAAGGGTAAACTAGACCGCATTTATCCTGACATGTAGAATACTCTTATTAGTGTATTAGGCTTGTTTAAATAGAAACACAATTTGTCAGAGAAAAGATAAAGAATACATAATTATTTGTCTATTTTCCTCCTTAGCTTGCACTATCTTCTTATGTATTGAATGAAAGAATGCAGAAGTTGGAGCATCCATGAAGAAGAAAGAGCTGCAGCAGAGCATGTAGCTAGCATTTCTTTAACTGATCTTGTTAAGTACTTCAATCTCCCAATCGTAGAAGCTTCAAAAAGTTTGAATGTTGGATTGACTGTACTGAAGAGGAAATGTAGAGAATTTGGTATACCTCGGTGGCCACATCGGAAGATTAAGTCTCTTGACACTCTTATACACAATCTCAAGGTAATTTTTATATCTACCATCAACAGTTATATAAGTTTCACATGTAAACGTGTTCACATCATCAAATCATTCTTGTATTTAAGGGTTGGTCATATCTTTGATGCATAATAATAAACTATATACTGCAGATGCATTGTTGCATTAGTTGATGCAAGTCTGAACAATAGCATGTTTAAATTATATTTCAATAATAAATGAACTTGAATTGGTATTCGTAGTCATGGTGTAAAGTAAAAATCATCAAAGTAGTTGTTGTAGGGCATTTGTCCAAACCCGATAGTTCGCAGTGTTTCATAGTGACCAGAAATACATTATTATGTTATAATCTTAGAAATCCTTTATGATCATCCATCGAGCATTCAATGTCATTTCTCATAAATAAGAATTAAGAAACTGATATGCAGGAAGAGGTTCATAGACAGGAAAAGGAGGACAAAGCAGCTGCAGTCAGAGCAGCCACTAAGAGGAAGCGAATGCTAGAAACCGAAAAGGAGGGTATTGAAAGGAGCCCTTTCATGGAGTTGCAGGGAGAAACCAAGAGGTTCAGGCAAGATGTTTTTAAAAGAAGACATAAAGAAAAAGTTCTAAGCAAGAAATGCCAGCAACTTTCTCCTGAGGTTCACAACTTCTTCCACAACTGAGTAGATCAAATGGTGTAGAGTTGCTTTTGCTATATTACCAATCACTTGCAAGAAGAAAGAGAGACATTATGTCATGGTTTGCTCTAAAGCATAATAACATTTCATATATTTTCTTATGCCACTTCCGCATTTACAATCTTAAGTGGCTAGTGATGTTTAATTTTATATCATCAAGATGCAATTAATAGCTTGGAGTCAGCATATGCTTCGCTCTGAAGATTTGTTTTAACCTGCTGAGATGCAGCGAGTCAGTAGTCTGATCTGGCCAAATTACTTTTCTGTCTTGTGAATTTGAAGATCTCCTTTATTTCTTTCTGTTGGCCATATGCCAGCGCACATCCGGTGGAACTCAGGGAGGGATTTTCAGTCAGAGGGTGGCTGATGATAGCCAAGGGTGGTTGATGACATGGCAATAAGTCTTGTGGGTTAGTAGGGATTAAATGGAACTGACCACCCATCTGCCACATGAGAATGATCTGACTTGATGCGGATCAACTTAAGGATGTAGGGTTCTGTGTGGTTAATAAAACTAATAAACCCGCCTTCCCTTAGGGCAATTATCTTTTAGAAAGTTGGTTAGGGGCTAAGGTCCAACAACTAGTATCAGAGTGAGGTTGCATGTTTGAAATCCGACAGGCCCTCTAGATATTGTTGGAGGCGGGGATTGTTGGCCATATGCTAGCGCACACTTGGTGAGACCCAAGGAGAGGTTGCTAGTTGGATAGTTGGGGGGTGGCTGATGACGTGGCAATAAGTCTTGTAGGTTGGTAGGGATTAAATGGGATTGACCATCCAATCCTCATCATGAGGATGATCTGGTTTGATGCAGGTCAACTTAGGGATGCAGGATTCTGTGCGGATAATAAAGACTAATAAATCCCGTCTTCCCTTAGGACAATTGTCTTTTAGGAAGTTGGTTAGGGAGTAAGGTTCAACACTTTTATTTTTTTCTTCTCTTTCTACCCATTCTTTCATAGGACACACACGACCAAAAAGGTGTTGTAATCATTGTTATAATGTGTATGTGGATGATTTATATTAGTGGAAATTGATCTCAGTTTTGTTAGAGAGCTTCTTGTGTATGTAGTTTCATATAAGTAGAAATTGTTCCCTTTAAAACTTGGAAAGAATGGATACCTAACAAGTTTTTGTGTTATGGGATTCATAAACATCTAATAGCCTATTGTGATTTTTGAAATTGTTCCATTAGTCCTGTGGGGAATGTGAGAGAGGTCTTGGGCTTCTCATAGCGATATGGGTCTATTAGAGTAGAGTATTCGGCCCTACATCTGATGCAGACCATCTCTATTAAAACATAGAAGGATAGAGTAATTCTTTGTGTACCGTGTGCAGTGCAATAAGAGCACACCGCTCACTAATATTGGGGCACGTAGCGTGCTTAGATGGGATGTATATTTAATGCTGCTTAGTATTTTTCTTCTTCAATTTTCAATGATGAAAATATCCTTCTCTCTATAGAATAAAGATAGAATAATATTATTATTTTTGATGTCTTGTATGATTTTCAATGAGTATATATGATGTCTCAAATGATATATATGACTTTTTATATTTTTATGATATCCTGAACAATATATTTGACTTCTTAATACCTTGTATGACTTCCTATGAATATATATGATATCTAAAATAATATATATAGCTTCCTAATGCCTTATATAACTTTTTGTGAATATATATGATATTTGAATAATATATATCATTTTATGTGAATAAATATAATATTCTAATAATATATATGACTTTCTAATGCTTTATATGACTTTCTATGAATATATATGATATCCTGAACAATACGTATGACTTCTTAATGCCTTACTTGACTTCTTATTGATTATATAAGATATTAAAAGTTATATATATTATTCAAAATATCATATATATCTACAGAAAGTCATATATATTATTTAGGATGTCATATATATTGATAGAAAGTCATACAAGATATTAGAAGCCATATATATTGTTCAGAATATCATATATATTCACAGAAAGTCATATATATTGTTCAGAATATAATATATATTCACAAAAAATCATATAAGGTATTAGAAAGTTATATATATTATTCAGAATGTCATGTATATTCATAAGAAGTTATATATATTATTCAGGATATTATATATATTCATAGAAAGTCATACAAGACATCAAAAAGTTATATATATTATTTAGGATGTCATAAATACACAAAAAATCATATATATGATTGAGGATACTATATATATTCACAGAAAATCATACAAGGCATCAGAAGTAATAATACTATTTTTCTTTATTCTATGACAAAAAAGATATTTTCATCACTGAAAATTGGAGAAAGAAATAGTTGAGCGGTATTAAATATCTATCCCATCGGTAAGTATGCTATGTGCTCCAATATAATTAGGCGGTGCACTCCACATCAATTTTATTACACCGTACACGGTGCATAAAAACTTTCTCTAGAGAGATATTAACATGTTATATCCTATTAGAGACTTACTAGGCCCACCTCTCAGGAAATAAATGGGAGGCCCATATTAGGGGAAGTAGCTTCTCTTAGTGCACCCCTCTTTCTCACAAAGAGAAAGATAAGGGGCACCACATAGTATACTCCACCAAACCATGGTTGGCCCTCCCCTTCCTCTCCGATAAATATATGGCTAGGTTTGGGGTTTTGGATGCGTGTGTGCGCACCTACACACGCACATGAACACACACAAAGGCCTCCCTCCCCCTCACAATTTTCTCTCATGCTTTCTCTTCCATCCCTTGTTTCTTGAGAGACCTCTAGGGTTTGGAGAAACCCTAATGAGGCCATACAATGAGAGGAGAATCTAAATGGGAGTACTCTGGAGATTCCCTCTACCAAATATTCATCTAGATTTGTTTGCACACAAGTATATTCCAAATCCTATATGTATTATTGAGAAAACTTTTGCATGCATTATAATGGATTTGGGAGAATGTAATTTCTTTTTGCTGCATATTCTTGATCTACCATGCTTCATAGCTTAATTTGATTATGGCCCAAATGTAGGATGAACTGTGGATTGTCATCAGGTTGATCTCCAATCACTGCATCCAAATTTTATGTGATTTGGATTTCACCACTTTTGAGAGGAACTGCTCAGCAGAGAGCTAGCACATCAAACTTGCTACTATTCTTCTACCAAAAAAAAAACTTGCTACAACTCCCTTTTGGTTCCAAGTTCCAAATATTGTATGGATTAAGGGACTTGCTCCAAACAACCAAATGTGTGAACTTAGGAATTATTATTTACTATAACAACATTCTAGATGATCCATTTTGGAGTTCACTGGGTTTTCTAGAATAATTTATACTCAATGGCCATTTGTAGGCCTACCTGGAGTTGTTGGCTTGGAGCACATAGCTCATGTTTGGTAAGTTGTATGATAGTCACTTTGTTGTGGACTGGGCTCTTTCGTTTCACCTGGCAAGTTCTCCAAACTTATGTTGGACTTGGCTTATGGTAGATGGTTTCTGTGTCATCCATCATAAATATAATTAAACTTGTGGGCTTGGCTTGGTTTTGCATAATCGTGCTATGCAAGGACATGTGTGCGAATGCAACATAATACAGCATAGGCATGGAAGTGGGATGGCTGTGCATATGCATGACATATATGCAATTACCTTTTACATCAATTAGATTATTGGATAACAAGATGAGTTAATAGGCATTGGAGAGCTATAGCTATTGGGCCCTTTGATGGGTTACTTCTTGGCTAGCCGTCAGGGCCTTAAAGTTTGAGTCAGAGTTTACTAAACCAGACATCTGTACATAGAGCCCAATTCTCAGAAATCCAATATCACAAATCTTTTGTAAGTGTTGTTGTCTTACTCCCGTTACTAAGAGAAGCCTCTCTTTCTTCCTATATTTTTCTTCCATTTCTATATTTTTTTTTCATTGATTTGAAATCCCTTTTTCATTGTTCAAAAGTTATTCCAAGTGATTGAATGAGTTATTGGATCTTTATCTCCATTGGCTTGTGCTATGCTAGGAGGCTATTTAGATGAAGCTAGGATCTATTATACCTTGGAAGCATCTTTGCAATCACATATACAAGAGGGATGTTACTTTTAAGACAGTGCCTAGCATGCCTCTTATTGCAGCCAATCCCTGAGTGTGCTTGACTCTGATGACGAGCAATTTGCAAAACAAGTCCTCTAACCGAAATTATGTCCGGCGGGGATCCTTCGATGCCTAAATTAGCGGGAAGTGGTGAACATAATATTTAGTGTAGAATTCGACAGAATTTTAGTCAGATATCTCTTACCATTACTGTTCCTTACATCCCCTTTATAGGCAATTCGGGTGTAACCGTTGAATACGTGGTGTCCCGGTTTGTATAGCACTAAAGGATAGTTAACTCCTATTATCGGGCCATAATCATGGAGTTAGTGGGCAGTTTATGCCCACTAACAGTCGTGGTGTGGAGTCATTGCCCACGATTATGGTATCGTGATTGTAGATTAAGCAATCAGCCATGTCAGTCGGTCGTGACAGTCGGCTATGGCAATCGACTATATCAGTCGGCCATAGTGGTCAGTCGGTTATTAGGTAGTTGGCCATTATGATGCTGGTTTGGTCATGAAGATGTTGTTTCGGCTATGATGGTTAATCAACAATGATGGTCAATCGGCATTATGATGCTAGTTCGGTTATGAAGATGCTGCTTCGATCATGATGGTCAGTCGGCCATGATAGTCAATTGGCCATTATGGTCAGTTGGCCATTATGATGCTGGTTCGATTATAATGGTTAGTCGGTCATGATGACTCTGCTTCGGCCATGACCTATAGATTAAAAAAAAATGGGATGACTGGTGAAGGTGTTAGAACCTCATCTCATGAGAGCTGAATTGTAAAGTTTCTTTCCTTCCGAGCCTCCTTATTTTAGGAATGCTGTCATACTCTGTTGCCCATACAGAATTGGAAGCCGATCTTGAATCAGAGGGAGCAGATCCGATTATCCCAATAGTTGCCCCCCACTCCTAAGTCCAAAGTGACTTGACACGTTGGATGATGGGAATCAGCATATCTTCTATCACGATTTCGAGCCTCGATTCTGCAGTCATTTTGGTTGTCAACTGGAGTCGGCATATTATTCGATCCGATCATAGTGAGTCAGCATATTATTCCGTCTGACCATAGTCCAATCAGCATACTATTTCATCCGACCATAGTCGAGTCGGTATATTTTTCATCCGACCATAGTCGAGTCGGTATATTCTTCCATCCGATCGTAATCGAGTCGGCATTTTGATCCTCTTGGGACTCATCTCGATCTGAAGATTGATATTTTTCTACTTTGGCCCCTCGAGGCTTGAGTCGGAGCTTGTATTTGTCATCGAATTGCATAGTCATTAGATGAGCTGTTGGCTCATTATTTTCTTTTAGGATGTGGATCCCTTAGTCAATCGAATAAGAGCCGACTAAATAATTGAAGATATTTGTAGATTGTCAGTATTCCATATTCGAGGGACAGTCGTTCTATCATAGAAGAATATTATCGTACATTGCGCCATTCAATCGAAACATTATCATAGGTCATTTCATTATAGAGAAACATAGTCATCGTTGGGGAAGAGCTTTTCGAATCATAGATCACGATCGATTCGTTATTTGGAGAAGCTTTCTAAATCATAGATCACTATCGATTCATCGTTTAGAGAAGCTTTTCAAATCGTAGATCATGATCGATTCATTATTTGGAGAAGCTTTCTCAATCATCTATCCCCAAAGTCTTATTGCTTAGTCATTTTGTAGTCTTTTAATTTGACAGTCTAGCTCTTGGAGCTTTCGCTTGTAGTTGTCCACATACTGGGAATCCTCTCGAAGAGAGCATCCAGGAGTAGAACTTTTGTTGGATGAGAGAGAAAAGAACATCATCATTTCTCTTTATCAGCTTTGTGGGAAAAAATAGATGGCGATCGGCGTGTTGAGAGTGATGGGCTGAGTGGTATGGTCCATCCTGCCGATGGGATTGTCGTCGAGGTTACACCATCATCAATTATTGGTTGTATTTGCTGGAGGCTATGAACTGCCTCCGTCAGTATCTTTTCCTGCTGCACTAAGACAGCGAACTGCCTCCGTCCGTGATGATGACCAGATGTGAGGATCTGGGCTCTGTCAGTGGAGGTGGGAGATCTTCTCGATGGAAAGATTGCCGGACGAAGTCGATGAAAATATTCTGGGCTCTTGTTTTCATCATATTGATTGGATTTTCTCTCCTACCTGGCACGCCAATCTATTGCGGCCAATCCTCGAGTATGCCTGATTTCGATGAAGAGTAACATGCAAAATAAGTCCACTGATCAAAATTATGTTCGACGGAGATCCTTCGATACCTAAGTTAGCGGAGAGTGGTGAATAGGATATTTAGTATAGAATTTGATAGAGTTTTAGCTCAGATGTCTCTTACCATTGCTGTTTCCTTACTTTCTCTTTATAGGTACTTCGGGCGTAATTACTGAACACGTGGAGTCTCACTTTTCATGCCACTAAAGGATAGTTAACCCCTATTATCAGGCTATAATCATAGAGTTAGTGGATAGTTTATGCCCACTAATGATCGTGGTGTAGAGTCATTGCCCACGATTGTGGTATCGTGATTGTAGATTAGGCAATCGACCATATCAGTTGGTCGTGACAGTCAGCCATGGTAATTGGCCATATCAGTCGGCCATTAGGCAATTGGCTATTATGATGCTGGTTCAGTCATGAAGACATTGCTTCGGTCATGATGGTCAGTCATCCATGATAGTCAATCGGCTATTAGGTAGTCGGTCATTATGATACTAGTTCAATCATGAAGATACTGCTTCGGCCATGATGGTCAATCGGCCATGATGACTCTGCTTCGGCCATGACCTGCAGACTTAGAAAAAATGGGATGACTGATGAAGATGTTAGAACCTCATCTCATGAGAGCTGAATCATAGAAGTTTCTTCCTTCTGAGCCTCCTCCTTTTGAGAATGCTGTCATACTCTATTGCCAATGTGAAATTGGAAGCCGATCTTGAATCAGGTGGAGCGGATCCGATTATCCCAACAGAATCTTTCTTATTTGCTGCCAAACCTATGCAAGCATATATTATTCCGATATCAGTTATACACTAGGTAAAACTTGAGTACATATGCAAAATCAAAAAAATCTAAATAAATAATATCTTTGGTTAGATTTTTAGAATCATATCCTAAGTTATTAGAAAGATATTAGAGCTGATCTAGCTAGTATATATGAATTAGAAGACACTGTAACCCTTATATGGGGTTAATGATGATCATGGTATTTTTGATTAGATTGTGATCCTTAGCGTGAGAAGAATATATGGAATAAGGAATCCATTACTGCCAAAATCTAGGTCGATGAGATCAAACTTGGTCTTATCAAAAGAAGGCAAAGTGGAAGGGTCCTTGGTCTAAGACGAGATGGAAAGATCCTCGAACGGATATGAGGTGCTCCCAGGTGCTGGAGCTAGACCCACAGAAATTTTGACCGAAAGGTTTCCAGTGGAGATCCTTCGATGCTGAAGTTAGTTGAAATTAAAAATAAAGAGAAAGAGAGAGATAGTGGAGCATCTTGAGGCTCTCGAGAACTCATCTAGAGTCCCTTCCTTTCCTATTTATAGAGGGTGAGCAAGAGTTGCGTACGTCAGGGGTGTTGGCTGTTTCCAAAAAGTGCTGACGGATCGCACTATCAAAGATCATACTTCACATTTGTGATGTGGAGCCTAGCTAGTAGTTGTCATTCTGGGGCATGATCAAATTCTGATTATTAGGATTTTCTCATTTGATCCTCCATGATTGTGAGAAAGATTATCCACCAAAATAGCTAACTTGCCAAATTGGGGCAACCTAGTGAACTAGGATAATACTCAGATTACATCAGGTTGGCTGTAGTCGATCTTGCATACCTCAGTCAAAATCGAGGATCACATTAGCCGAGGCTGGGGTGAAGGCCCACAACAATTGCCTACTACTCTTGAGTCCAAGCTCGAGTTATGGTCGGGTGAAGACAGTAGAAGTTAGGACCAAAGCCATTCTGGTAGGCTTAGTTGATGCACCTCAACGATAGGACCTATGGATCAATTGCAATTCGCCATGTGTTACAACTCCACACACTTGATCTATTTGATCCTTTGATTTGGGCCATTGGAGATGTGGATCTATATGGAGTCAGCTCTTGGGTTGCCACTTGGTAGCCATCTATGATGGCTAGGTGAATCATCATCTAATCAGAGCCATTCGAGCTCCTATAAATATGTGCTTCTCTCTCAAAGTTTACTTTTATCATTTTACAGTTTCACTATTGTGGAAAGGAGAGGTGGGCCCTTGGTCGATTTTCAGTAAGCCTCTGGTGATCATCATTGATTGCCCAGGATCATTTCTGGCTATATCCAATCGTCGAGCTCAAACCCTTGAGGTTCAATTCTAAGACTATTTGGTTGTCTCCATCCAACTATAGGTTAGTCTCACCTTTCTTTCTTTTAAATTGTATTGAAGATGAGCATCTTGAGCTTGTCGATAGGTAGTTGGTCCTCTAACTGAGACCCATCAGCAGGGGTCCTTGATCTTATAATGGATCCTCCTCGGATGGTTCTGAGGTTAAGGAGGTATCTGTTGGAAAATATGTCTCAAAAAGCCAATCGTCAAGTTGTTGACGGTTGAGCAACCAAGTATTGTAATTGATTTGTTAATAATAAATATATTTAGCATTTTCATCATAAGCTTTCATCTTCTAGTGAACTCCGTTGTTACGATGAAGTCTTTAGGACTATTTAGATTCGATATAGAGAAG
>KE504995.1:133347-144176 GCA_000441515.1 Elaeis oleifera | reverse complement strand
TCACGATATCAATGCATCACAGTAGAATAAATTTAATAATTATTATTGAACTTTAATTCAAATAACTAAACAAATATTTTACATCCAATAAATTTTACTAAAATAAATAATAGTTCTAAGTTCAATAAAGTTGACAATGCTCAATCTCATCTCTAAAAGTTCTGTCCCAACATTATTATCCATGCTCGCAATTAATTATCTGAATCTGAAAAAAATAAAAGAGAGATAATGAACTAGACAGCCCAGTAAGTAATAAATATCTCAACTAGATATTTCAGATATTATATAATATTCAAGAATAATACTGTAAATAAATATAAAAATATATTTCATACTAATTTTATACAAATCTAATCTTTTTAAATATTTATATATAATATAATCATAAATTCAATTCAAATCAAAATACTCATAACTCAACAGTCTCGACTATGACTGATGTTTAACTCCCATTAACGAGATCCACTGAATACCAGTGCACAATCCCTACTGGCAGGGTCCACTGAATACCAGCGCACAACCCCCACTGACAGAATCTACTAAATATCAGTGCACAATCTCCACTGACAATGCACAATCTCCACTGACAGGATCCACTGAGTACCAACGTATAATCTAAATTAGCAAAGCCCAATGAAACATAGTTAGACTGAAAATATAAATTTGATCTGTATCAAAATACTTTTGTATCATAACATATCATAATTTTTACTGAATATATGCATAATTAATAAATTATAATATTTAAAATTACTTTTATTCAAAAATAATTTATAAATCATGCATAATTTAAAGAATAATTATTTACTTTTAAAATAGATATGAAATATCTCGAGAAGATGATTCATTACTTATTTTTCACGGACCACTGAATGAATAGATCGATTAATCTTTAGAGGATTCTTCAGTGCCTATTATTAAAATTATATTTTGTATTAATTTAATTCAAAATTTGATCTAAACAAATCTTAAATCAAAACACCGCTTAGGATCGGACCCTTCACTAAATTCGATCAAAATCATCAAAAGAAAGACCTTCATTGGGCTAATCTTAGAAAGATAACTTCAAGAAAGAAAATCCATCAAAAGAGAGCATCAATCTAGAGAAAGAAAATTCTAGAAAGAGAAAGTAGAGAGAGAAAGTAAAATTTTAGAGAGAGAAAGTTGGGATTCAAATTCAAAGCAAGGAGAGACAGAAGAGAGAGAAATTTTCTCTTCTTTTTTCTTCTTTTTTTTTTCTTTTTTCTTTCTTCTTTTTTTTTTTCTTCACGGGAAACAAAGGACCCACGTGGTCCTCTCCTCTTCTTCATTCATGGAACAGGGGAACTCTTGCTCCCCATGTTCCCAAGCTAGAATGACAACCACCCCTACCAGCAACCCTCAAGGCTAGAGAGGCAGTCCCCAACAACCCCTTGCCAGCCAATTCTGGTTACCGGTGGTGGCAAACGATGCTGAAGAACATAGCAAAACGGTGGTGGAACAGAATCTGGAAAATCAAAAAAATTTTCAAGAAATTTTTGACAAAAAAATCGATACAAATTCAAGCTTAAAATCTTATAAAAGATTGAAAGAGAAGGATTGAGGAGATTTACCTAGCTTTTGTTGGATTTTAATCAGATTTTTGATGGCCAAAGCAAGGAAGAACCACCAGTGAATAGGGAGAAATCAAGGGATCTTTACCACGATTTGTGTGGAAAAAAATCTAAGAAGTTGAATCCTTTAAATAGATTTCTAATTGGGAGGTTTTAGGATTTAATTTCAACTCATATTCTGGTCAGTATTTGGATTGGATTGGGAGAATAACTCCCTGATGAGTTCTTCCGGTTCCACACCCACTGCCCACAGCCTAGCACGTGCTGTCTCCAACATTTTGTTTATTATTTTTTACTGCTTTGAGATTTGTGCGATTGAGAGTTGGGGTATTACAAACTTTCAGTCTACTTCCTCTTGACTTTTGTGAGATCATTCAAGAAGTATTCAGGAGTCTTAACTCCAAGCATTGAAGTACTTAATAACCAAGCTTCATCAACTTTCAATCCACTCATTAAAGGAGTACTTGTGTTTTATGGTTCTTTTTCTATTATCCTTCTTTATAACTTGCTTCAATTAGATTTTGAAGCAAAGGGATAGGCTTGTCCGAGCCTGAAAATTGGATTGTAAGTCCAGAGTTGGCTGTGTATAGATTGTAGTTGGTGATCCAATATAAAACCAACTGAATTTTGGATAGCGAGTCTGAAAAAAACTATCTGGTTGTAATCTTGGACAAATTATAGTGAAATTTTCAAATGAGTCTTGGGAAGTAGATGTAGGTGCTGGGGACACCGAACTACTATAAAAATTATGATGTTTGTTTGCTGCTTGCTTGCTCTTTTGCTCATTATCTCTTTGTATTTTAGTTTACTTAATCACATAACTTTCAACACTCATTATCACTTCACTGTTTTGTAAAAACAGCACATATCTTATTTAATTTTAAAAATTCAATTCAGCCCCCCTCTTGGGTTGTCTTGCTGGGCAACAAAAAAGATCACACTTAATTCATTCATTCATTATAAATTTATAATACACATAGCCATTGTTATTGAAGAAACTGCTTTACAAAAAATGGTATACATTCATACTATAAAGAAAAGATTTTGAATTATTGCACAATCTACAAGATTCTTTGAGTTGATATAATACTTCATGATTCTCACCAATAAGAAAAATTTTGAATTGTTGCACTGTATGAAAGAATCTCTAGTTGACTTGATTCTTCATGATTCTTGGGTTACATGATCTTGCTGCTAAGAAAAGATTTTGAATTATTGCACAATGTGCGATATTCTCTTAATCGATGTAATACTTCATGATTCCCACCAATATTAGGTAGCTATTCTAATAAAGCTTAATTATGTCAAAGGCCTCTCTAAAACTTTTGGGTTGTTGAATCTTATGCTCAAAATACTTAAGTATCATTTATAATCTTCCTAATTGTTGTGAAAAAATGCAATCAAAGCAACAATGCTCCAAACTTCTTTTCTCTCTTTATATAATTAAATGAGATATTACTATAATTCACCAAGCAACAATAATCTCCACAATCTTCTCGGGTAATTAATAAGCAAAAATAATCGAGCAACCTATAAATAAAGACACCATAATTTTAATATGAAAATTCTTTTGATGTGAATATTCCACTATTTAGAATAATATATATGATTACTGCAAGTTTTCTCTAAATCAATTAGAGGTTAAACAAATATATCTTCAAGATTGAATCGTGGCTTCCATAATTAAATATTTATTACCAATAAGATAAATTTGAATAATAAATAAAAAAATAGAGGACAAATCTCACCAAGCATGGATACTTGAAATAATCAATAAAAAAGATATTTCAAAGATCGAAACCATTCAACTTGTAGGTCTCAATATCAAAATATACTAAATTTTATCAAAATCAAGATAATATCAATCATCCAATCATCGGATATAATAGTGGGTTCTATATGAGGAGGAACTACATCAACAAATCTTCCCCTCTCGACTCATGTGGAGGGTTCCATCAAGCCCACTTTCTCTTTAGAAGCAGTCAACCTTTTCATGGATAAGATTTTAGTTATTATATCCGATCCATCATCATTGGTATATATTTCTCAAGATACAACAACTTCATCTTTAAAATATCACAAATCCAATCATATCTCATATCAATATGCTTGGATCTCAATGAAATATTAGGTTCTTTGAAAGATGGATGATTCTTTGATTATCACAATAAAATATATATATTTCTTGATCAAGGCCCAAATCTTGTAGAAAATTTTTTGTCCACAAAAATTCTTTGTAAATTTCTATAACTGCAATATACTCAACATCTATAGTGAACAAAGTAACATAATTTTATAATTTAAATTACCATGATGCGGCTTCCTCTAAAAAATCATCAAGTATCCTAATGTAGACCTTCTAGAATTTATATGACCATTCATGTTCGGATTTGTGTACCCATCCAACACAAGTTTGTCATTACCAAAATACAAACCGACTCTAGAAGTGCCTCTAGAACAACAGAGGATCCATTTAATAGCTGTTAATGTTCTTTATCAGGATTAGAAAGAAACCAACTTACAACACCAATTGTATGAGCAATATTCGGCCTTGTACAAACCATGGCATACACTAAACTAACAACTACAGATGCATAAGGAATCTTCTTCATTTCTTCATCTTTTTTACTTGTAAAATATTGCTTAGAACTTAATTTGAAGTGACGTACAAGTAGAGAGCAAACTATAATTTATTATAAAAATAATACATAAATAATTAATAATAAAAAATATTGATTACATAATAATGTATAAGTGATCAAATTTATGTTATTGATAAATAATCAATATTCTATAATAGAACTATAAATATTGTCAATTAGGTTTTATTTAACTAGAAAATATTATTCTTACATGATACCATTGTAAAATTATAAATTTTAATAATATTTATAAATAACTATCATAATATTATAAAATTTCTATGATAACTTTTAAATTATTATAATAAAATATAAATTCTTATAGCAATTATAAGATATCATCGCTATATAATAATTTTTGATAATGCATTTGACAAAGTGCCACAATATTATATATCTTTTATGATATTTTTAAATCATTACTAAAAAATATTTATAGTAATTTTTAGTGTTACTAAAATTTTATTACTATAGGTTATTTTGTTGTAATGATTGGCTTGGACTTGCTCATGTTGAATATTTCTAGTATTTTCTCGGTATATGAACTAGAGATAACCAAACTTTTTTGCTCTTCCTATCATGAATGATTCTTATTTCAAGGATTTATTTAGTTTGGCCTAAGTTTTTAGGTTGTATTTGATAGCTGACAATCTATCTAGATTGCCAGTAATTTAAAGTGGGCTCACTGGATTGCTACATTTGGCATGCTTTTTGGACGGCAATCAAAATTACCTTGATAATCTACATTGCCTCCCATGAGGCAATCTAGATAGCCTTGGAAAGAGATGGCTATCCAGATTATCACTTCTTTGGTAATGTTGTAATAAAAATTTTGAAAAAAATTATCCTTCAAAAAATTCTCCCCCTCCCCCCTCCATCCCCTCCCCTGGTGCCACCTGCGCCTGCTGCCCAAACCGCCGACCCACCATCCAGATCGCTAGCAACTTCACTTCCATCACCGAACAGCCTCCCCACCATGACCTCCCATCTTTAGATGGCTCCCACCATCCATCAATGGTGTGTACATGCAGAATGGTGCCAGCCCACTCTTCGAGCCTGTCGCCAGCCACCACTTCATTGATGGCATCCACCTGGGCGTGCAGCATGTTGTCATAGCGGAGGTTGGATCCACAATCCACCATCCCCTAGTTGGATTGGAAGAGGACATATCGAGAGCCACCCACTTGGGTCGGCCTTGCATGCAAGGTAGGGGTACATGTTGATGAGGAACGGGGATCCTATCTTGGATTATAAGAAGGAGAGGAGGAGGGAGACGTAGGGGAGGAGATCGGTAGTGGAAGGTGCCAACGGATGGGGGCAAGGAAGTAGAGAGTGCGGCGAGGGAGTGGGCAGTGGTGATGGAAACTTAGTAGTCAAGGCCAAGAGTGGCAAGGGTGGAGGGATGAACTGCATCATTGGGAGGAGAGACTGGATTAAGGTGGAGTCATTGCTAGAGAGGACCTCATTTTCGATGGTGACAGTGATGATGCAGGTGTAGGGGAGGTGGGGATGGAGGTTGGCCTTGACCTAAGAGAGGGCGGCAGTGGGGTCACGGACCTTGGGGATGAGGCGGTTGGGAGGCCCACCACAAACTCGATGCTGTTGCTGGCGATCACACGGAGAATGTGGGATTAGGTGTCGGAGAGCTTCACCCAGCCCACACCTAAAGAGTGGTTATCGGCTATCTGGTCATGATTTCTTTTTTTTGTTAGAGAAATAATGCAAATCACCATTGACAAGAAATTGGAGGTGGAGGATGGAGAGGTTGCTGGGAGGAATAGGAAGAAGAAATTATTGGGATATTTGAAATTTGATTTATATTACCTATAATCTGATTATCATACCAAACATGTCAATCAAGATTGTCAATAATTTTATCGTAACATTTTCTACATGTACTAAACACAGTAATCAACATTAATGATAATTTAATGGTGGCAATCTATCTTGAATGCAATCCAGATTACCTTCCAAGATTGTTTGGCAATGCACCAAAAGTAACCTCAAGGAAAAAGACTTGCTTAACTCTCTTTTCAAGCTTTCACTCTTTCTAGTGTCATGGCTAATAATCAATATGTCTTCCACATAGAGCAAGAAAAAAATGAAATCCTCCTCAGAAAATCTCTTTACAAATACATAATAATCAAAAGAGGTTTTGCTATACCCATAGTGTATCATAACAGAATCAAACTTTTTATACCACTAAGAAGGTGCCTGTTTAAGTCCATATAAGCTCTTCTTTAATTTATATACAAAATGCTTTTTGTTTTTAATTGTGAATTCCTCTAACTGCCCTATGTAAATTTTCTTCTCTAAATCACCATAAAGGGAAGTAGTTTTACATCAAGTTATTTAATCTCCAAATTTATAATTACAGCTAAATCAAGAATAATTCAGATTGAAGACATCTTGACCACAGGTAAGAAAATTTCTTCAAACTCAATATTTTTTTTGACCTTTCACAAGCAACTGTGCCTTATACATTGGTTGTCTGCTTTTCTCTTCAGTCTTCAACTTGAACACCTACTTATTTTTGAGTGTTCTCTTACTCTTAGGTAGTTTCACTAATTCAAATATGTAGGTCTCATGCAAGGATTTTATCTCCTCCTACATAGCTTTTAACCACTCTCTCTTTTGCTCATGATTCATAGCATCTTGGTAACATTCTAATTCTTCCTATCAGTGATCATCACATACTTATGAAGAGAATATCTCTAAAAAGATTAATGCTCTCTAATAGATCCTCTCAACTAAAACTCAACTGGTATTGGCTCATCAACTATGTTACCGCCATCTTCCTATATATCTCCCCATTATCATCATTCACCATGAAAGAAGGCATGGACCCAGATCAATACAATTTCTAGTGATAGACTTTGGCTTTTCAACCTTTTCAAAACTTTAATAATTTTGATTTTCTAGAATCATAACATTTTTACTTCTGATGACCTTCTTATCTACTGGATCTCATAATTTGTAACCAAACTCATCATATACATAACCTAAGAATGTATACTGTTTAGACTTGCCATCAAGCTTGGATCTCTCATCTTCAGGGATATAAATAAATATCCTGCAATCAAACACCCTCAAGTGATCATATGATATATCTTTTTCAATCCATACTATTTCTAGTACATCACTTTTAAAAGAAATCGAAGGAGATAGGTTGATCCAATCCATTATAATTCTCATCATTTCACTCTAAAAGGATTTTTGACAATTTAGCATGAAAAAGCATACATCGAATTCTTTCAAAAATAGTATGATTTATTCTCTTAGCAACTTCATTATATTAATGAGGTATTTTAGAATAAATTTTTCCAGTTTGATGCCATGATCTCTGTAATATTTTTCAAATGGACCCTAGATTCACCATCATTATGTATCCAAATACATTTTAGTTGCCTTTTCTTTCAACATTAGCATAAAAATGCTTAAACATATTGAGAACTTGATCTTTAAATTTCAAGATAAAAGCGCACAATTTTTTAGAATGATCATCAATAAAGATAACAAAGTATAAAGCACGAAGAGTTCTAGCATTTATAGTGTAAATATCAGTATAAATTAAATTCAAAATATATGATTTTCTGTATGGATGGGATTTATGAAATGTATCTTTATATTGTTCATCAGCTAAATAATGAGCGTATATCTTTAGAAGTGTACCTTTTATAGGAAGGAGTTTATTTCTATCAAGAATTTCGAGTTCCTTCTTGTTTATATGGTCAAGCCACTTATGCCATAATTTGGTGGAGAAATCTTCGACTATATATACCTCATTATATAATTTTGCATGCATCATATAAAGTATGCTTGATTTCTTCACTCTTGTTATCACTAAAGAATCTTTAGTGAGATTCTATTTTTCTTAACAAAATGATTGTGGTAACCTTCATCATCAATATTCTAGTGAACATCAAGTGGAGGTAGATATCTGAAACATATCTCATATTTTTTTAGCAATAGTTGATATTTAGTGCCAGTTTCCCAGTAAATATCTCCCATGGCCATAATCCTAGTTACTACTTTTATCTTGATATTGAGAAAGTCACTACTAGCATAAGATGTAGAAAAGTTATGTTGATAAGTAATATAAAAAAGGCACCTCAGTTAACAACCCAAGTATAATTATAGAATGTAAGATTCATATAACCATCATGACACATAATGACAATATTACTATTAGATGCAAGTGTTACGTATCCTTTCTTCCTTCTTTCTTTGCCTCTCTCTCCTGACCACTCTCTTTTAAATTTTTGCACTCCTTTTTTATATTCTCTGGCTTGCTACAATAAAAATATTTTCTCTTTCTTGAATTTGGACTTCCTCTTGACTTATCATGGTTATTAAAATTTTGTGAGTTTCTAATTTTACTTCTCTCCCATGTTTTTGTAGCCAATACATCTGACTGTGTATCATACCCGATTCTCCTTCTTGAACTGAGTAACAAGGATGCTTACAACTTATTATCTAGCATCATTTTGAAAGTAGATAATTGATTTAGTACATCCTAAAATCTATTTAAATGCTCAGCAACTAAACTTCTCTCCTTATACTTCCTATTCACAAACTTTCTAACCATCAGTGCTTTGTTCTGTGCAGTCTTTAGCTTATGAAGACTCTCTAATTTTTTCTATAAACTATGGGTATTAGTCTTCATGGTAACATGATGAAAGATATAATCATTTATCCATTATCTAATAACCCAACTATCTACCTATTATTTCTTTCACTCTTGCTGAGCTTTGTCACTTGATTTGACACTATACTCTTTAATGCGATCACACAAATCTTAGTAAATAATAAATCTTTTGTTCCAAGCTTCCATATTGAATAATTGGAAGACATGACTTTAACTATACTTCCATCCATGTATTCTTCCATTTAATTAACATAAGAAAATTTAGCCACTGACAACCTTGCTCTGATACCATTTTGTTAAAAACAATGCAATCAAAACCATAATGTTGCATACTTCATTTCTCTATTTATGCAATCAAATGGGATATCTTTGTAATTCATCAAGCAATAATAATTTTTGCAATCTTCTCCGGCAATTAATAAGCAAAAGTAATCAAGCAACCCATAAATAAGAGATACCATAATTTAATATAAAAATTCTTTCGATGTAAATCTTGTTAGATTTTTTATAGGTGCTAGTGCATGTAGATTTCAAAATTTTTCTAAACACAAAATATAGTGAAAAAATTAGATTAAAATATTTTTAATCTAAGCATGCATTTATCATATGAAAGTACTTCTGGATCTAATTCATATGCTAAAATTAACATATATTGATTTTGAAAAAATAAACGAAAGCCTAAAATTAATTTACATATCTGAATCACTTTCTTTATTTCAAACCTATAACTGGGGTTGAATCTGATTCAATCCCTAGATCTATACCTGAACAAATTTTGAAGTAGCAGCATAAGCATCCTACCTCTATAGATATCTATAGGGCCAACTTCAATTATTTTTCTTAAATCTTGCTTGCCAGAATCAAAGCCTAAATAGGCTTGAACCAAACCTGGATCGAAATAGAACCTCTTTGATGACCCTTTTAATCTTTCTTTCTTGATTCTTGAAGAAACCAAGAACCTTTCTTGATCCTTCAACTAAACAGAAAGAACAATAATTAGAAATTGATTGTAACTAACTCTCAACAAATATGAGAGCAAAGGGAATAAAAACAAAGCAAGTGGTGCCAACAATTGGAACCACTCCCTTAGATGCGCCCACCCTCTCTATGGCTCCAATGGAGGATGCCTAGAGGGAGATGAGACATGGGCTAGAGAGAGAAAGAGGAGGGAGGCATAGTCTAGCAAACGGTGGCAGCAAGATAGGAGGAGAAAAGATTGATTCACAACTAAAGGGCTAGGATCCTTTATATAGACAACTTAAGGATGTCCTAATCAAATTAGGATCCCTCATTCTAATCATATTAGAATTTCTAACCATAATATAGTTGGACCAAATAAATAGAATGCCACCTATTACATACCCAAAGCCACACCCTACTATAGGTGTCCCATCATATGAGACCCTATTGAATGCATAAATCAGCCCACATGGTTTCATAAATTTTTTTCAAAGATTCTTAATCAAGAAACTCTTTTTTATTAAATCCAAGCTATAAATTAATTATCCAATAATTAAATCTCATTGAATCAAATTCAATTAAGTTTAAATTAAGTATAGAAATTGGTTAAAACTCATCATATAAGTAAACCAACCATAAGAGAAGTTGGGTTCACCCAGGTGCTAGCAAGATTAATATGAATCCAATTAGATTTCTCTAAATCTATTTAAATTGGTGCTTCATAAGTTCAATTATAATCAATTCAGATCTTTTTCTTTATGCGTGACCCCATAGGTTCAATTCTATCTGATAGTAAGAATATCATGATCTCTATTATAGGTATCACTAAAATCTATTTTAGTGGGTTAGATCAATTTTACTCTAACTCGACAAAGATCATTGATCCAAATGATCCTATTGAGCTCTCATAATTCACCAATAACATCTAGCAATATATAGTGATAATTCAGTAAATTAAAATAGAACCTCTAGGTATAGTTAATATAT